>APFE030010170.1:349146-360547 GCA_000404065.3 Pinus taeda
TCAGTAGCCTCAACTCTACCAGAAGGTGGTTGTCCTGAATCATTTGCAGCCTTAGCACTAGGAAGAGGCGAAGAAGGAACTGCATTAAGTTCTTTAAGAAGCAATTTCTCTTGATGTTTTAATTTGCTGAGTTCAAACATGGTGATGTTTGCCTTAGTATTTTTCATATCATCAACAATATTGTAATCCATTGAATCCGATACTACCAACGTCTTTGATGATGAAGGTATATTTGAGGATGATGGTTGGTTTTGAGGCACTGTTGCAACTGGCTTCCTTGTGGGTACCTTTCCCTTTGTAGTATTAGTACCTGCACTCCTTTTCTTTGAACTTGCCTGGACAGGTTCAAGGGGACTTTTTCTCCTAGTAGTCATAGGAAAAGCTTCTTGTTCAGTTTCGGTATCGGAGTTAGGGAATATGAAGTCCCACATTCCATGGCATTCAACGACTTCCTCTTCCTCGAATTCATCAGATGGTGCAATTGTTTCTTCTTCTTCTTCTTCCTCGAGGTCTGAATCTGCATTAGATATGACATTTGGAGGTTTTGATTCAGGTTTCTTAAAATTCCTATATGGTTTCTTTGTTGAGGTTTTTGCTACTTGCTTTTTAATTTCAACCATTTCATTTGACATTGTTTTAAGGACCTTTTGAAGACCCTCCATATCGTATGGATCTTTGGTGATTTTCTTCTTTGAATCATCCTTGAAAGACACTTTTTTTTATTTCCTGTCTTCGAGAGCAACTTTCTTTTCCAAAGCGATTATACGTTTTTCGACAGCGAGGACTTCTTTCATGTTTTCGGCCAATGTAGGTTTTCCAGCCCTATCTACAAAAATGGCTATATTTGAAGGTAAGGTTGTAATGTACCACTTGCTTCTAATTTGTTCACTTGGCTTGGAATCGATAGGGATTTTATTCAAGAGTTTATTAAATCAGGAGTTAAACTCCATAATTGGTTCTCTAGACTCAATCCTTAGATTTGAAAGGTCATTAATGAGTGTGGCCAAGGATCTATCATCACCATATTTGGTAAGAAACTGCTCCTGAAAAGTATTCCAACTGGTAATGGATCCAGAGGGCAAGGAAAAATACCAAGACCAAACTGATCCTTGTAATGTGTAGGCGAAAATTCTAACTACAACATCTTCTTCTGTTACTCCCTTCAGATTAACTGACAACATGAAATTATTTATGTGTTCCTCAGCTAATGTTCCAGCATCTAGATTAAACTTTGGTAACCATTTCTCAGGATAATCAGGTAATGGATGTAATGGTGCAGGCATAGTGACTGCACCAGGACCGTTCCATGGATTCTGAGCCATCTTTGGAGTACCAACGATTGTCTGTGGTGTTCCAGGTGTTTGGGGAGGAGGTGGAAATGAAGACTGAAAAGATTGTGATGTTGAAGGTGAAGACCCCTGGTGAACAATAATATGTAATGGGGAAATGGGTGTTTGACTTCGCACTGGAGATGATGAGATGGAAGATGATGGAGAAAAGGTCTCACTACCAGAACCTTCAGTGTTCTTTTTAACCCTTTTCCTTTGGGGTAAAGGCAACTCAGGTGGTTCAATGCCGAGTTTTTCACTTTGAAGTCTGGTGAGAGGATGAGGTAGGCGGAATTGTGAAGTCTCACTGCCTTGAGATACTTCAGATCTCTGAGGTGAAATGGAGAAGCCTTGAAGTTTCTAGATGATAGACTGAACTTCAGGGGACTCTAGACTTAAACGTTCTGAAGTATGATGGGGTTGAGCAGTGGTAGTTGATCCCTCTTCTTCTCGTCTGGACACTGGTATTTCAGAGTGCAAACGAGAGGTCCGAGGTGAAGCGGAGGGTGATTTACTCTGTGAATGGTCTGTAGGTTTTGATTTACTCACCATTCATAGTTGATGGCCCTCCTTCTAGCACCAAAAATATTGATGCCCTGAAAATCGTTACATCAACATCGGGGGATAACCACCCGGTCCGGACCTTAATACAGCTCATTTTCCGTTTGGGATGGTGGCTCCGACTGGATATAATGGGACCAGTTTCCCAGTAATGAATAAAAGGGGGTGGATGAATGATTGGTTTTCTAATAAGTGATAATAAATGGAGGACTTATTCTATGAGAGAAAACGTAAATGACTATTTTATCCCGGGAAGCTTCTATTCTTAAGTGCAACATTTAGTGATCTGTGTTCACTGATCGGCATATATATGACACTATCCAATAAACAAAGACATTCATTTAAATTGATAATTGCTTCGTTCAAATAGTTGAACGAAGTAATTGATAAAACATTGTTACACTTCTCTTTTTATATTGATTGAAAGAATAGCAAACTGTAAACATCCAATAGTGGAAAGTATAAAGTTTACTGTTAAAACACATTCACATATTCAATAATAGCAAGAATTACCAAACAACAATTCACATAAAAGGAATAAATTCAGACATAGAAAATAGTACCATATGAGCTGCGAATCATTCCCAACGCCAATCACAATTTGAATTCCTTCTTCCGACTCAGAAATACTTTTAAATAAAGGCAGTAGTGCACATCCACATAAAAGCTTCGTTATCAAAATTTGGAATAATTGGTCCAGTTTTCATAAAACAATATGCCTGAAGTACAGTAGTGCAACTTCAAGATTAAGTCATATACAAAAACTTACGACCCTTTCTAAATACATGAAAGGGTCTATAAATACTAAATTAAACTAACAAACTACAAAATTAAAATGCTACTAAATTGGTATAACTTGATATTGAATATCTCCCTCCCACAGCAATCTGATAGTCGGCAGCATGATTCATCACTCTGGCTATTTGCCTTTTGACCTGAGTTGGCATATCACCAGCATCGGTTCCACTTCTTGAGGGCGGTTAAGACAAGAATTGATTTGAGCAGCATAGGTGGCATCATGTATATCGGGAATGATACACCCGATTACATCCGTTAGGCATTTGAGGGCGTCTCTTTGGTTGTATGGTTTTACTAGGAACAACCAATAGGTGTCCCAAGTTAAACGTTTAATTACTGTGATCAATCTCCCATTCTTTTCTAGCTCTTGGTAACATGATTGCTCCAATGTTTTGGCTGATAATAATTTACCTGGTCTACATTGAGAGATCATGTTAGATAAATAGAGAGTATTGTTAATCAAGTCAATCAAATTGTTCGTAGATAATTTGCATCTAGAAACCGCTCTCTCTGCTTTCATCAATTGAGACTGCCACTCCATGAATAGAATTTCTTTATGGGATTCTAAGATTTTAGGCAAGTTCGTTGCTTGTCCCTCATTAGTGTCCTGCCAAGTAAGAAAATCCATTAAAGTCTCATCGGCTTGCTCTAAGTCCTGTCTGGCATCAACTGATTTATCTATTATAGATGTTGTTATGTCGCACAGAGGTTCAACTTGGGCAATTTTATGACGCAACAATCTTATTTTTGTTATAAGTGCCTTATTAATCTGTATTTCCTCTGCTCTAAAATCGGGAGGCTGGGAAAGACTCTTGAACTTCTCTACTTGAGATGATAATTGAGCAATTTGCTCATCTTTTGTTTTTACCATCTGTTCATTCATTTCCTTCAATTTTGCTAATGCCTCCGATAATTATTTCTGCCTCTAAATCGCTCCCGAATCTGCCCTCTGTTTCTCTTCATGCAACTGTTTGCTCAGTTGGTTATTTAATTGTTGCTGCGTGGACAGTTGTTGTTGTAGTTGTTCTGCTTTCTTTTGTGCCTCTGATAGCTGTGTTTGTAGTGAAGTGATCACCTGATCCTTTTCTTTCAACAAATTTCTCACCTCCGATGCCTTATCCATGGTGGCTGCCGAATAGGCACCAGCATATTGGGACAACTTTGTCAGGTCATCGAAAGGGTCGAATTCTTCCTCCCACACTACATTGGTTGTTACTATTTGTTCAGGGAACAGGGAAGGTTGATCAATCCTTCTCCTTTTCTGTTGTCGCTTTATTACAGCCCTGCGTTTTGGGCTATAGAAGACATCCAATGGAGGAATATCCTCCACCTGCAAAACGATTTGATCCAAAGGATCCTTCGGAATTATTTCTAATTTTGTAGTCGGGGGTAGATTGTTGGTTCCTTCGCTTGGAGCATCTTTCGATGGTGTATCCTGTGTATCGGCTACTTTGGATGTATCGACATCCCTTGAGCTCTCATTATTGCTTATAATTGAATCAAATTACTGCCATTCCTGGAGCAATCTTGGGTCAATCTGAGTGTCGACATTCACCTCCTTGCTACTCTGCTCCTGCTGCCTTCTCTGTTCCTCCTCACGTGTTCTCTCCTATTCTTTCTTTTGTGCTTCCTCTCTGTCTTTCCTATGTGTTTCCTCTTGTTCTTTTCCTTTTTGCTTTTTCCTATTCTATCCTTCGAAATTCCTCCTGCTCTCTTCTTTGTACTTGTTCGAAAATTTCTGATGTAGCAGGAGGTTCGTTGGTAAGCTGTTGTTCAGGCTCGCTTGATTGTGTCATCAGGGCAGTGGCTAACAAATCTAGAGGCAGAGTTTGCAACCTCTGCTCTCTAAGTTTGTTAAATTCAACTAACCTGTTGTCATGGTATCTCATTTTAGCTATCTCTTGCACCTGAAATATCAACTCGGCCGAGGAGAACAGGTCATCAAACTCATCTTCTTTATGTTCAAATTTAGTGAGTTTGGCTTGGTATAGAACATTATAGACAACTTTTTTCTGATCAAAGCGTCTGTTAGGCAGAGTGGCGAGATTTAGTATATTAATATTTTCCGCCTCTTTCTCTGCATGTTTATAATCATGCAGAGTATAGATGCCACACCTTAGAGGAAAAGGAGGCCAGACTTGCTTCTTTGAATTCCTGAGAGTCTTTGTAGCCGATGCAGATGTAAGCTGATATGCTATCTCTCGAGCTAATAGTTTGTCTGGTATATTACAAGGGGAGGATATGAGGCCTGGCCTGACTGCCGAAAACTCTTACATAAGTGAATTTTTCTTCTCCGAAACAGGTTCCTAAGGCTGTCAAGTCAATCTTTGCTTGAGAGGAAATCTTAGGAGCAGGTTTATCAAAAATTTCATAGTAAATAGGTAGCATGAATCCATTGCAAACTGGATATAGGTGGTGTTTATAATGGGCTTTCCACAAATTCTGGTGATAGATATGAATGGGCATGGGGTCCTGTGGAGTCCATCTCCACCCTAGCACAGGAAACTCAGAATTAAAATAGAGGGTGTCTAAAATGTAGGCACTAAAGTAAAATGGAGGGATGAATCTATCAGTAACACGGGATTTGTTTCTGAAGTCAAGAATAGTTGTTGCTAACTTATCCGATAATATATTCCCCCAATCCATGATTTCACTATTACATGCTGCTTCCATCAATGGTACCATTTCTATGGAAAATTTGGAGGAGTCATGCAACCCCCACATTCGACACATCATAGCTCTAGCACAACAATAAGGAGAACATAAGGAATCAATGGAGTACTTACCTGAAGACTCATGCTTGTGTTTCACCGGGTTCTGTCTCCATTCCCGTATAGGCTCTGACTCAGTTTCATTTTCATCTCTAAACTTCTCCAGGAATGCTTTATTATACTTCTTCTCTGGTTCCGGCAAATGGTACATTTGTCTCAAGTCATTGGGCTGAAACGAACCGAATACTCTCCCATCAATAGTGCAAAATGTTCTGTTCGTAATTGGAATTTCTTCAATGGCCCATCTCACCACATCTGTATATGGAAGAATTTGCTCTCGAGCTGCTATCCTGTTCAGGTAGGAATCAACCAAATCTTTTAAAGTAGAATCAGATTTCCGGCTTGAGCCTGCTGTAGCTTGTACCTATGTTTGCTGAGGTTCCTCGGCTTCAACCAGGTTGTAAATGCTCTGCCAAGTAGTATTACCGAGACCAAGACATGTGGTATCTAAGATTAATCCTTTTTTGCTTGGTCCCGGATCGGCAGCATGTTGTCCTGTTACCACAGAAGCTGAAGCTGTTCCAAATTTCTTAGATTTCTTCCCCATTTGGTCTGAATTTGCTACTACGGAGAAGCTCTGCAGAAGAGATACAATGAACGTGATGCAGAGAGTAGATGGCGAAAACCAAGTATAGAAGAATTATGCCAATCAATCAATAATGGAAGATTATGATAAGGCTCCCACATGTACAATCTCTGAAGGGATTTAGGCATAACTGCTCCATTAATTGGCCATTTAAACCCGTCAATCATTTAAATGCTCATCATATCCTTTATTTGTCGAATAATCTATTTAAGCGTGGATTTGATTTTTTTGGCAGTTGGGCGCAAGTGAATCACTATCAGGAAGAGACATGCTTTTAATAATAATTAATAAAATATGCCGAAGCCATATCAATCCTTTTTGAAAGTTGCGCTTGGCTTTAGCACAATCGGCGATCGGAGGAAACCTTGAACAGTTTTATTTAAGGTATTGTGGAATCCCCAATCGTCGATAGCGATATCGCTTAACTCGCATCGGGAGCTTTAAGGAGAAGACATTTCATTGTATTCATATCGCATTCCCTGATTGCCGATAATGATATCGCATCGGAACAAAGAGAGGGGCCTTTTGTTATGATTTTTTATTTCCCGATAGCCGATGGTTATTCGCTCTTTGTCGCATCGGGGAGAACCAATGGGTCTTTGTTATGCATCCTTTGTTATTGTGATATGCGATCTTGCGATCGCTTTATTACAATAATAAAGAATTATTCATTTTTATTATAAGACCGATTATTTATTGACTCAAAGGTTTTTATAATGTTTCATTTGTTTCCGGACCTTTAGAGAAATGATAAGTTAATACCAATTTAATCTAAAAGGGACCCATTTCATATCATAGTTTTATAAAGTAATTTTTTTTGAAATGGGGGGTTGTTGTATAGCACAACACTGCCACATTCGATGCATCAACATGAACATGAAACAGTTTAGAGCAATCTAGAACTTTAAGAATTGGAGCTTCAACCAATTTCATTTTTAATAACTAAAATGATTTGTCACATTCGTCGGACCAAATAAAACGGATATATTTTTTCAGGGGTTCATCAATTGGGAATTTTATGTTGGAATAGTGTCTAATAAATATTCTGTAATACCATGTATGTCCTAGAAAAAATTTAATCTGCTTCTGGTTAACTCGGGGCTTCAAAACTAGGATTACCTTTATTTTCACCATGTCCACTTTAATTTCGTCTTCGGAGACAACGTGACCCAGTAGTATTTTGATGGGAGTTGCATATATCTACACCTTTCGAGCATTAGCTTTAACCATTGAATATGACACTTTAGTAGTGCGTAGATTGTTGAGTCCTCAAAGTAAACAACCATGGTCTTATAGATATATTCTTGAAATGATTTGAGGATAATTATTGAGAATATAGTTGGTGCCTTTTTTAATCCAAACGTCATTACTTTATATGAAAAGGAGTTGAGTTCTGTAACAAATGTTGTTTTATCTCAGTCTTCTTCTACTATGGGTACTTGATTGTACCCTAAAAATCCATTCGTAAAGTAATAACATTCATGGCCTACTAGTTCATTAATGATTTCGTTGACAAAAGGAGTTAGGAATGGATCAGTAACTGTTAGTTTATCTAATTTGTGGTAATCCACACATATATCAAGCCTTTTCAGGTCATTCTATTTTGGTTGAACGACCATAGGGCTTTCCCATTCTGATGTTTCTATCAAGTATATAATACTGACGAAAAGCATTCCTTTGATTTGTTTTTGTACAATAAGATTATATTTATGAGCTAAATTATACAGTCTCTTTTTTATTGGCTTGACTCCTAGGATTAGATTAATCTTAATTGTCCCCATTTCTTTAACTAATCCTTTTAATTCTTTACAATATTGATAAAAACCATCTTGTTATTCTTTGAGCAGGTCGACAAACTCTGTTACTTGTTTCTCTAACCAGTGGTCCCCTAGTCGGGTCATTTTTGTTCGGTCGTCATTTGATAGATCAACTTATTTTATCCTAATTTTTGTGTCCATCCAATTGGGCTCCTTAGCTTCAACAAGTCATTGTTCCCCAACTTTTACTTCCTGGTATGTTGGTGGAAATTCTACCTTGTCTGGTTTATCAACATCTTGCTTGTCGACTTTGTATATAGACTAGATTTTCTTATGATTTTCAAGAACACATTCATAAGATTTTCTCAACCATTGGAGCTGCAAAATCTATGCAATAATTTCATAATATCTTCTTGATCTATTATTTAATATTGATCCTCATGTAGTAGGGATCAAGTCCCTAAATTATCTCCTCCTCCAAATCTTCATAATCAACCCAATATTCTCACAATATTCCACAAAATAAATAATATTAGGTAAAAATATGAAATTATCCATAAACCTTCCTAATGAACATATCAAAGTTAAAAATACATTATCTAATGTATAAAGAGAGGTATAACGTGTTGAAGGATGGTTATATGGGCCTTAATTTGTGTCTAAATTGGAGGCCCATCAGGCCCCTCCCTTATTCTAATTTGTACTACTTTTTCAGAAGATCAGCTAGTGTGTTTGGGAACATGTGTGGCCAAACACATTGTCCTTATATATGATTCTATGCCATTTAGACTCACAAATTTTGATGTTTTGAACAAGGTTCTGACTTGCACTTAAAGATGTTATTTTTTCTTGTGCGTATAGATTTCTTCTTCCAAATCACTCAATAAAATATGAGGTTGTAGTCGTCCAGGTTTGAAGTTGGGATGAGTGTGTATCCCACAATCTCACTACTTGACTAGTAAAAGTTTGCAATAGGCTTTGCATTCATCCTTGTTCTCCAATTGATTTTGTTACATGTTCTACATGGTTAACCGGGGATTCCCTTTTCTTAAAACAAATGTGAGAATTGGAGTCAGTTGTTACATCAATTGGGAGTAAGGATGGTGTTTCTCAGTAGTTCTTTTCCTTTATAATTGGAACGACCTTAATGGAACAGCAAGGTCAGATTGTAGATGTTGAAATAGATTGTATCGATCATCACTCTTTTTCCTTTGATTCGTCATTCTTGATTTTCCATTCACATAATTCATTATCTGAGTTTTTTCCTATTGAGAGAGGATATCCAATTAAGATTTCACTCAAAGCATTTTGTTCCACATTATCACGCTCATAATGTAATGCTTGGTACAGTTTCTGGTTCTGACTTCTTCACCAGTAGACTCTACCCAAGGCTTGACTTTGCGATGATCTAAAGGAATGATAATATATTTTTTTATTTCCTTTTAATTTGATTCTATTCTTTTCTAGTGATATAGTCGCCTTCATTCTCTATCCCCATGGTGGGCAAACTAACGTTGGATAGGTAGGGATGTTGGAAAATAAGTCGATAACTTCAAATTTGATTTTCGTCGGGATACCCATTATTGATGTTTGAACTTGTCGTAGTTTGTTGATTGGTTCAATGAATCTTTGGTCAGCCAATTTGAGATAATTAGTTGTTCTGTGTAAACTAGGTCATCCCATGTTGATCCATGTGTCTCTCGATAGGATATTTATTTGAGATCCGAAGTTCACAACTACTTGTTTAACCATAAAACCATTTATTTCCAACTCACTTGTGGGCCATGATCATATACCTGGTTACTATGTCAAATTTGTCTGAAAATTTTCCCTCTTTATCTGATTTCGTTACAATTTTCCAACATATTCAATAGTTCAACAAGTCGGGTGACAACATGTTGTTGACATTATGATACAGGTGTTGTCCTTGATGGAAACTCACTCAGAGGTATGATATAGGTGTTGTCCTTGATGCAACTCACTTAGATGACATATCATAGTGCATCAGGTTAAGAGTAAAGAATTAATGATAAGAGAGAGGTATACGCAAGTTAACCTTGATGAAAGTGTGTATACACGCGAGTTAGTAGAACAAAAGATGCATATACATACACATGCAGGTTCACAGAAGTAAAGGCGCGTACATGTTGGAAGACTAAGTTTTGGTCTGTGGTATTTGTTCCATGGTATTTTGGTATTGCTCCATGGTATTTGGTCTGAAGTGTTGACCCTAGGTATTGGGTCCAAGGCATTGGTTCTACCTGGTTTTGGACCATGGTATTGAGAGAGACCTAAACCTATATAAGGAGAATATCATTAGGCCAAGATATGCAAGTGTGCAAGTGATGAATATCTGATGAAGTGTGAGGTCTAGTATGCAGGTAATGGGTTTGTGATGCTTTGCTTGATCTGAACTGAGGATGCACCCATGTGGATGATGATGAACAATGGATCGGGATCTTAAAGCTTGGAATGTTTTATCATTATATGGTTTGATCATGGATAGACTAGATCTGAATTATTGATGCATGTTTATTCTATAAATGTTATGTTCTGGGTATAATACATGTCTAGAATAGCTGCAAAGTTATAAATTAGAATTTTTAGATTTGTACGCGGGTTCGCTTTGGTAAAAGTGCATATACATGCAGGTTGGGTTCATCATAGTAGCATATATAGTATGAAGTATGATATTTTAAAGTTGCAGTTGGATCTGGTTGTTATTGCAAAGTCCTGTTGTCTGTTCTGTGTTCTGGTGACTATGTTGTTGATAGAGTTTCAGTGTTTCAGTATTGGGTCATTCAAAGGTCGATGATGCAGGTGTAGTTGATGGGTGTATTGCAGTGGTGATTGATTTTGCGCTTCAATGTTGTTGATGGGTCCAGTGTGAAAATTGGATGAAACGTGGCCTTTAGATTATGATGTTGTGCTTCAGGAGTATCCAGTATGAAAATTTATGAAACGTGGTCCCTGGAGGAAGAGAGAAGATTGTAGCCTTCTATAGGCTGGCGCCTATGTACTGGTAAACATATCAGCTAGTACAAAAGCCAGGGGGTTGGAGCTCCCTTCCAAAAGTAGCTGGAAAACAAGTGAAGGTTGGAGCATTCAATAGGTCGGCGCCTACATACTAGTAAATGGATCGGCTAGTACAAGAGCTAAGGGGGTTGTAGCTCCCTTCTAAGAGAAGCTGGAGAATGAGAGAAGGTTGTAGCCTTCTGTAGGTAGAAGCCTGCGTACTGGTATAAGACTACACCAGTACATAAATATTGTAAAAAGAAGTTTCCTATTAAAAGAATATAGAGACGAATTGCAGTAGGTAGTTTTCACCCACATTGGGTTTCCACCTTACATCATGGTGTTCATGTGTGCTTCTTATTTGTGATGATCTATTCTGTTTTATTGCACCTATTTACTGTTCATATGGTTAATGAAGTTTTGACGCACTAATTAAAGATCAACATTGAATGGATTAACTGAATCATAAGTTTACTGGATATACGCTAGTTGATTTAGACACAGTTGCATGTATATGCAGGTTCCGTTAACTGAAGTAGCGTATATGAATCTAAGTATGGAAATGAAAAATTATTGATTTGCTAA
>APFE030010172.1:0-29154 GCA_000404065.3 Pinus taeda
TATGGAAGATTTCCTTAGGTTAGAACCAATTAAGAGGGCCTACCTCTTAGTCTGCTTATCCTGTTTGATGATGTCCTTACTTTCTCGCTCCGGCTATTCCTCACTTCCTTCTTCAAGCACCTGAAACAAGTAAACAACAGCAAACAACAAACGTGATAATAGACAAATTGTAATTCAACCTACTTAACAAGTCAAGAAACATTAAGCCATGAATATGTAAGATGACAAATCATGTAGGAAATCAATCGATAATTACATTATTAATATCAAAGAGAGATTACAACCATTTGTCTTGACGTTGAAATCCTCCTCTAACAAGACAAGTTCCCACACACTTCTACTAGCATTCCATGATGACCTCAATCAACAATATTTTTAAGGCTCTTCCCCTTAGGCTTCACTCCAAACAAAATCACACTTCTCCCTCACACAACTAGATAGCTACAACTAGTAATAGCTTGTTTTCTACTCCAAGCCAAAATAGCATTAGCACACCAATCAACACTAGCTTGTGCTTGGGAAAAAGGGAGGTTTATATAGGATGAATGGATGGGAAATGGATCATCTTCTCATGGGAGAAGGGCTTATCCCTTGAGGTAGTTCCATCATTATAGGGGAAAGGAGCCCAAACTGACATCCTCAACCCCATCTGGCCAAACCATTTACCAGACTTCCGTTACGAAGCTTCTAAAGCTAGAAGCTTCAGCTCCTATTTTAAAAAACTTTCCATAACAGGACCGGCGTGACTGGAACACAGCTCAGTTGCTCCGGTCGGCACGAGGTATAGTGCTAATCTCTGCACATTAGCATAGGGGAGACAAAGGTCATTAGCACCGATCTTGTAAACTAGGCAAAACAAGAGTTTCAGGGGAAATGGTGCAAAAGGGAATTAATCTAATCATGAAGAGGGACACAATGGGAGTTTCTTCATGAAGGCAAAGCATGCGGAGTTCACTGCAGAGGTCCTCCAGGATCAAGGAATGGGGAGTACAGGGACAGTGACAAAATGATGTGTAACAGATGCCCCCTAAAGAGTGAAGGCCGAACTTGAGTGAGGGATGAAATGCTTTATAAATCAGTGCGGGGAACTGGTCTGCCATCGGAAAACCTCCAAGTAAGTACAGATACATATACATAAACTGAGATCTCTGTCAAATGATACATGAATCGTGGCATGGATGCAGCCATCCAGAGAATGATCATGTACATGGATCCAGGTATGGGCACAGGCATCCGTCAATGAGAAGGATCACATATGATAACGCATGGTCTGGTCGTAGCCAGCCATCTAAAAGAGACATGCATATCATCATAACCATGTCACACCACTTCACAACCTAGACTTTTGTGATTTGAGTCCAGGGTCTTGCGCTCCAACACAACTCGATCAAAGTATAGATTCTAATATGTCAATAGATGTGTTGACGTCGAACATGCTAGAAAGTCGCTTGATTACCTGTCAATAATGTTAACTGTTCCCAAGCGCGAGAGAAACCACCAATAATGACAATGGTCCTCACGATATTATCAACACAATCAATCGAATGTGAATAGAGGAACTAAAGTAGAACACCTGTGAAATCACTCAATTGAAAGCCAATGATGTGAACTTGTTGTCGAGTGCGAAGAACTTGCCATTAGGGCATGTAAGCTCGAAGGTACTGGAAAGGAGTCTCTTGGTCAACTTCCTGGATAATGATCTGCAGTCGACGGAAAGTGACTGTGTTGAAGGAGGGCTATAATGAATCCCACATCATCGATGTGAGATGAAAGGATGTAAAATGATTTTGGATGATACAAAGAATCAGAGGTAAGTGTAATGATAGAAGGACAACTCTTGAACATATCGGCGACACAACTAGAAGTTTAGTAGCTTTTGGATCCATGGGATTGGTGATCATGATGACATGGCAGAGATCAAATGGAAGGCAAAAATAAATGGCCCAAACCCAGGAAGGTCAACGATACAAAGGAGGATGTCCCAACCTGACATGAAGCAAAGAGTGTCATGTTCAAGAGTGAGCTGTCGACACAACTGATAGATTTCCAAATTTCCCCCCACCATTTTTGGTAGGTACCCCAATTATTTTTTAATTGCAAGCTTGAAGGGGATATCATATGCTTGCACTGTAAGTTCTTCCTTCGGACAAATCCGACCTAGTAAGTTTAACGAGCCCTAGGAAGGAGAAGCTCATGTTCGTCATGGTGACGAATCCGATGTTGTTTAATATTTTAACGAGTCCGACAAAGGTGTAACTAGATATCTTTTTCATGTTTAGAGAGTTTGAAAAAGACACGTAAAAGAAAACTCCACATGGTCCCTTTTCATACGCTTGTGTCTCTTGAGTCCGAAAAGGTAGAAAACAAGACTTGAGAGAACCGCTTGACCATTTCAATCAAGGAGTGCCTTTTTCGTAAATAGTACCTCCCAGCCTGAAAAAGGGGTAAACTTATACTCAACACACAAAATTTTGCATCTGTTAACGAGTTTGAAATGACAAGGGATCGACCATATTTTCACTTTTAAAGGGTCAGAAAAGAGCTTGAAAGCAAACCACCCATTTTATTCTCTTTTATGAGTCAAAAGGGAAAAATACTTGGCAATCTTTTCATGAGTTTTACGAGTCGAGAAAAGAGCTTAAAGGTGACTTGTCCTAGAGGAATGAGTGGTATAAAGGGTTGAAACTGGTTCCGGAAATGGTGGAACTTCTCTAAACATGTAATGGTTAAGAGGTTGGCTAATAAAACAACTCATTGTTGCGGTTCCTCGGGGAAGGAAAAACAACCAAGTGAATCATATGATCATCCAAAGAGATGGTGGCGATGGAATAAAACAACGAAGGCTCATCTAGTAGAAATCAGCTGATAAAAATGACAATCACGAGATGTAAATTGGGCATGGGTTCATTTTTACACAAGCTTGAACCATGGAGAACTTTGCTTGAGTTAGGTTTCATGTTTACACAAGCTTGAAACGAAAAACTATGATTGCTATAAGTTTGCATGCCCCCAGCATAATGACTCAATTTGAGGTACATGCCCGCTAAGCTTCATTTCAATCAACTAGGTGGATGGAATGAAGGTTCACTTTCGAGATCCAGGAAAGACTCGATTGGGATTTTACAAGATCTTAATAAAAGCTTCTATTTGGAAAAGGGAGTTGTTTCATTTGTTTAACGAGGTTGACACAGCAAAAGAACTATCCTCGAGACCCTTGTTTCATTTTTTTAACGAGCTTGACACAAGACAAAGAACTATGCTCAAACATCTGTTTCATTTTTTAACGAGGTTGATACAGGAAGAAATTTTCCTCAAGACCCTTGTTTCATTTTTTAATGAGCTTGACACAAGACAAAGAATTATGCTCACATCCCTTATTTCATTTTTTAACGAGGTTGACACAAGAGCAAGAACTATCCTCGCACGTTGTTTCACTTTTTAACGAGGTTGACACAAGAAAAAGAATTATCCTCATGACTCCTTGTTCATGACCCATACAAGAACATGGCTCCCAAGAGGTCTTCACTAGACGAAAGAAGCACGCTTTGGGAGGAATACATGTCAATTGGTACCAAAGATAGATCAGGTTCCAATGCCCCCAATACATAATGTACAATACCATCTGTGTGATCATCAACAGACACAGAGACGGAATGGGTAGCCACATAATTGACCTATGGCAGGGAAGGAATTGTTTGCAAACAAGGACTAATAGGGGATGATGGTTGCAAAGGAGGCACCTGGTGACCAGTGAATGACAGTTGATCAATAGTCACAATTCTCCCTTCGTGCGGAAAACAAACCACAGAAAAGTGAAAAAACAAGAGCTCCCATGACATAAACATAGTCGCGTCCAAGGAGAATATTGAAATCTAAGGGACCTTGGACTACCATCACATCTATATAAACGGTCTTTCCTCCCAAAGTAATAGGGAACTTCGGAAGGACCCCCAAGGGTTGATTGGTTCCTTTGTTGAAAGCCAACAAATTCTGAGTGACAAGCACAAGCTTTCGGGAGCCCAAAGCTTGCCAAGTAGTAGAAGACATGATGCTAATAGACGCGCCTTCATCTAATATAGTGCCATGTACTACCATAGTATAAGTTTGTACTATGATCTGGAAAGGCACATAAAATGGGAGGCAGAAAGTAGTCAAGTGACACCAGTCAAAAGAAATGACAAAACTATTTGTTGGGGGCATCATATGATTGCCCCCATGTTGTATAGGAATAGGAGAAGGACTATCATGAACAACTAGGACGAGAGGGTCACTCTTTGATTCATGAGAATCTAAGGAGACAAGAAGAACATGAGCAGTATGATCACTAATCTCTTTGGGAATAGAGTGAACAACTGGAGGCGGAGCCAAGTCGGCACTCTTTTCGACCAATGGTTGGTTAGGAACATACATAAGAGAGTCATGCTTAGGAAGAATAGGATGGGCAAGAGATGAATCCAATTCAATCTCTTTACCAACTAGGCGAGGGTTAGAAGAAAGCCTTTGATAACCAACAGGAAGTTGGTGTTGAGGAGCTGCAAGGTTTTCCAAAAATTTGGAAGCTTTATCCATAAGAGGACAAAGGTGAAGGAGATTCTCTCCTACACATAACCTACAAGGAAATCTAATCTTCCCTTTCTTCTTACCATCACTAACCGAAGGTGCAGCATAGACATGATCTCTAGAGGTCAACAGGGATGGTCAGTTCAGGTCTTGAGACCATACCTCTAAGATTTTGGGGATGTCAAGACAATCTCAAAGGAGATTGTCACCCTTACACAGCCCGCAAGTGAATTTTACCTTCCTTGAAGGATCAGAAGGTTTGTCAACAGGGGGTGCATTTGGAGTAATAGTTGCATGGTTGGCCTCTCACTTATTTCACTTATTTTTCTTCTTCTTATCCTCCTGGTTACTGGATTTCAAACTTTCACCAAGCAAAGTAGAAGAGGAGGGTGAACAAATAGGGGAGGAAGGCGAGGGGTCAACCTTAGAATCGTCGTGACATGATTTGAATGAAGGAGATGGTGGGGTAGGAGTTGGGACACTCGGGACCACCGAGGTCGAAAATAACCAAACAAATAAACCAATGGTTAACCCAGGGAGGGACAACGTTGCCATATAAAGAGCACCAGCATTTCCAAAAGAAGGAAAAGGACCAGGATTCCCACCCGAGGGGAACCCTTGACTGGTAGACTCTGGGAATGTTTCCATTGGAATCTATCCTAAATAATCACCAAGGAACATAACTTTAACCAGGAATATTTTGTGGGTAGTTAATTTTAAGAAACTGAAACAAAACTTTTCCTTTTCATATTTTAAGAGTCAAGAAAAGGATGAAAGGTGACTCTACTCACTTTTGGAATCAACAAGCTCAAAAGGACAAGTGTTCGAATGATCTTTTAAGTTTAATGAGTCAAAAAGATAAAATGACTGCTCTAGATGATCTATGTAAAAAGGATTACCAGGCAACTGTGAACTGCAGAATACCTCCTGGTGAACCAAGAAGTACGAGCAGACAATCTGCCCGAATGTTGTATTCGGTGTATCATATTTGCAAGGCTGTTGACTCGGCTTCCTAAAGATAAAAGGATTGCAACCTAGTGGGGTCTCTTGTTATATACTCAACAGTACAAGGAGCAAAAATCCATACTAGCGCTATCTAATGTCAAAGTTAATGGCAGCTACTAGGTTTAAAGACGTCGGAACGCATCTCTAGCCTAGACCTTCTAGATATGATCGTTAATGTCAAATGCGCATTAAGTTAATTGAATTCATTTTAAAGTTTATCTTGAGTTATGTTTAAGCTTCCAAGTCTTAACGATGTGACTCAAAAAACCTTAAATGCAACTAAATGAGACAAGATCCTTTCAATTCGATGAAATGCCTACACTAGAGAGGGTAGAAACTACTCAATCAAATGCAAATAATCAAGCAACTGAAAACGAAATGATATTTCACTACCTTACTTTTTTTAAAAATAAACTAATGAAAAATGCATTCCAATTCCTAATTTCCTGACAAGCACTTATCTATTAGTCCTTTCAAAAGCAAAAAAGTTCTCTTCCTTTTTCAAATGTTGATGCAATTCTAGTCTTTTAATGATGCAAATTACTGTAACATAATAATGCAACAAGCTAGAATTTCATACTTTTTCATGAAACAATGAAGCAAACTTTTCACATATAATCTTTTAGTGAAAATTTTCTTGAGACAATAAGCCCTTCAAGCAGATGAACACATGAAAAGAGAAACTCATTCAAACTAATGAAACACTGACTTTTCCAACCACAAGACAAGCAATGTAATCCGTGTTGGAAAAGAAACGTTAGGCAAGCAAATGAAAAATTTTCAAACTTGTGTAAATGAGGTCAAAGTCATAAAAGGACCAAAAACAAAATGCAAAGAGTAAGTACACCTACAACCCGATTTACTAAGTTCGCAAACTATTGAATCGATGACCAACTAGATGCCCTAGTGTCGCTGGCCACTCAATAACTCAACCAATCAAGCAGAAAGATGATAAGACAACAAGCAAACAAAACCAAATGAAAAGTAGATTTTTAATCAGAGAGAAAATGGTCCAAAAGGCTTACGAGGTCAAAATAACAAGAGCAGAACACACTGGCCAAGATTGGGGTCAGGCCCTAATCTTCACTTACAGGCATCAACGCGACTACCTAACTGACCACAAGTGCTAGAGGCTAGTCGACGCGACTGTTTCTCAGCAACTCATGTTGATCGGTGTGACTATCAGTGAATTAAGCACGCTGATTGAGGGAGCTATGGAAAAAATAAAATAAAAAATTGAAACAAGGACCAAATCGGCTACTATGAATTTTAGACTCATGCCAGTAAGCAGGAGGAAAGAAACAGAACCAAAGGGAAAAAGTGGAACTAGAAAAGTTCTCATGAAATCCAAGACAAATAAAAGGATTCAGTTTCCCAGTGGAGTCGCCAATTTGTGGTGAAGTAAAATTGTAAGTGCGGACACAAACGAATTCCTCTAGCTCGATAATGGGTCTAGCCACAACAGATACATTCTATGGAAGATTTCTTTAGGTTAGAACCAATTAAGAGGGCATGCCTCTTAGTCCGCTTATCTTATTTGATGATGTCCTTACTTGCTCGGTCCAGCTATTCCTCACTTCCTTCTTCAAGCACCTGAAACAAGTAAACAACAACAGACAACAAACGTGATAATAGACAAATTGTAATTCAACCTACTTTACAAGTCAAGAAACATTAAGCCATGAATATGTAAGATGACAAATCATGTAGGAAATCAATCGATAGTTGCATATATTAATATCAAAGAGAGATTAAAACCATTTTTCTTGACGTTGCAGTCCTCCTCTGACAAAACCAGGTTCCCACACACTTTTGCTAGCATTCCATGATGGCCTCAATCAACAATAGATTTAAGGCTCTTCCCTTTAGGCTTCACTCCAAACAAAATCACACTTGTCCCTCACACAACTAGATAGCTATAACTAGTAATAGCTTGTTGTCTACTCCAAACCAAAATAGTATTACCACACCAATCAACACTAGCTTGTGCTTGGGAAAAAGGGAGGTTTATATAGGATGAATGGATGGGAGATGGATCATGTTCTCATGGGAGAAGGGCTTATCCCTTGAGGTAGTTCCGTCATTATAGGGGAAAGGAGCCCAAACTGACGTCCTCGACCCCATTCGGGCAAACCATTTACTAGACTTCCGTTACAAAGCTTCTAGAGCTGGAAGCTTCAGCTCCTAATTTTAAAAAACTTTCCATAATAGGACCGACGCGACTGGAACACAGCTCAATCGCTCTGTCCGGTACGAGGGATAGTGCTAATCTCTACACATCGACGCGGGGGAGACAAAGGTCATTAGCACCTGTCTTGTAAACTGGGCAAAACAAGAGTTTCAGGGGAAATGCTGCAAAAGGGAATTGATATGCTCATGAAGAGGGATGCAATGGGAGTTTCTTCATGAAGGCAAAGTGTTGGACACCTAATCCTCTATGGGTTGGTGTATAATAAGAATAGCCATGAGAGACCAAGAGACCTTGGGATGTGGAACCCAACAGTCACACGAATGTAATATAAATGAATATCAGTGTTAAATAATAGATGTACTCTCCTACTTATCTTCAATATTTTGTTGCTACCATGTGTGTGTTTGACACAAAGCGTGTGGGGTTCACTGTAGAGGTCCTCCAGGATAAAGGAACAGGGAGTACAGGGAGAGTGACAAAATGCTGTGTAACAATAGGTTATATCAGTATCACATCAGGCTGTTGATGCATTTTACATCCATCAAACTACTAAACCTACCCAATTACTTGTTTAGAAGCCTAGTGAAGATGACTGAAAAGGTGTAAACTAAAGGGAAAGATCATCAATCAAGCTTATTCCATCATGCTTTGATCAAATTCATATTTATCCACCAGCTCACACAAGTCAATATGTCATGGTAAGCATTCTTGGAGGCAACTTCTCTCTTGCCTATCTCTCATCTGTCCAAAAACCTCAATACTCCCACATCATCTGGGCTATAAAGACCTGAGCCATCTAGCATACTATCAGCGACAAAAAGACAGCCTAGGGCAGAGGTTTCACAAACATACAAGAAGGGTAAGAGACTGGTTTTTGCCCCTAATATTGAAAGAAACATGCCTACTACTAAACCTATGATTAGGGCTCATGCAAAAGAGTGCCTAAGGTGGTTATTATTGAAGAAGTTTAAAATGAAGCCATGAGAGAGCAATCACCTAGAGATAGAGGTGATTCACCATTGCAGCATCATAAAGAGGTACCTCCTAAGGTAGATATGACTCATCATGGGGATAAGGCAGTAGAAGATATCATTAAAAAGCAACAGGCATAGATCAAAGAGTTACAAGATGACCTTTCTAAACCCAATTTCATGGCGGCTTTATTGAAAAAAGAGAATAGGCAATTGAAGCTAAGCCTAATGCAACAAGGTAAATCACATGAATATTCTCCCTCATATAGCAGAGAAGATATTTTGGCAGCCAAGGAAAAGGGAAAAGCAGTCATTGGTGTAGAGAAAATGGAAGACACAAACCTTCATAAACAACCAAGGAGACCTACAACAAGAGAAATGGCAAGGAAAGAACAACATGAAAAAGAGACATCTCCTCCTCAAGCACACAAAGATCCCAATGACACCATAGCTGCTGAAATTGAAGAGAACAAGGAGTATTTGTTTCAGAAGTTGAATGTGCACCCACAGAAACTATTGAAGAAGGCAAATAGAGACACTGCCATGCAGAGGCATATGGCAAGGCACTATTACATAAGAAACATGGTGTGCAAGATTAGGGTTAAGAACATGAAGAAGAAGCTTAAGAATAACATAAAGAAACTCAAAAATAAGGATAACGTTGACCTTTTGGCTGAAGCATCTCTAGTGTTCTTATGTAGGACAAAGAGCAAAAGAAAAGAAGCGAATTTTTGAAATTTTGGAGTTTTTGTGTGCACTGGAAAAAAGCATTCTACAGAAACGCAGTGCATGCTCGCTGTGCTTTTTCTCAAAGGCTCCAAATGAAGATTGGAAAGCATGTGGAGGTGGATTTTGATTAGTACATTCTAGAAATCTACTTGGGGTTACTTGTTAGCTTATGAATTTTCAAAAAAAAAGCCAGAAACCACCTATTTTTCACCCTTCTGCCATTGTTTTGGGTCGCTCATTGCGCTCCTGGAGTACTTATTTTCAAATCAGTTTTGAGGAGTCTTAATGATGGAGTTTGGGTGACTTAAATGTCTTATGGTGTAGTAGACATCCTAAACTATCTTCCTAGGTCATTAGAAAAGTTTAAAACCAATTCAAGGTCATCAAAACATCAACTCAAAGTTCATTGCACTTCTGTTGTCAGTTCATTGCGCTTCTGGATCATTTGTTGCGCTTCTATGGAGGAGGCTTGTTTCAACATTTTTGTGGAGTAGGGTTGACTTTTCTTGATGTAGTTAGTGTATATATGATTTTACTTGATGTAGTTGCGTGCTTTAATGATGGTTAGAATGAATGTCTTGTAATTATATGCTTTCAAATTCAAACTCAAATCAATTAGTGTAAAAAGGAAATTGGTTTCTAACCTCCCTAGTTTTTGGCAATGGTTAGAGAAGATTGTGTAATTAGTTCCTAGGAAGGAGGATTCAACCCCTCAGAGGGGAAATGTTGTTTTGCATCTATATGTAGTCAGAATGAACTCATAGAGAAGGTTGGATACTTGTAGCTCAGACTCAGAACTAGTGTACTTGAAAATTGCAGAAATATAATAGACAGTTGCAGTTATTTTTATGGGTTCTTGTGTTGTGGTTAGTGGCTCTATTTTTCCTGTATGTTCTTATATTTTTTATGATTAGATATTTTTAGCAACCATATGTATTTCTCCTTATGTTTTATCTTTTAAGAGTTGAAACATAAATATTGTTTAATGTTATATTTTTGTTTAAGATAAGCATTTAAGTGTTTTTCTTATAGACAAATGAATTCATGCCTTTCTCACTTAATTCTTGCTATATCTTCCTCACCACACTATAATGAAAAACCATTTTGAGTCACTAATTGCACCTACCTTGCCCCATCTTATGTCTACAAATGACCTTTAGGATTACTTAACCTAGTTCAGAGACCTAGTGCTCTTTATCCAGCAAACCCTAATCAAACCCTACTGTGAAAATAACTAGCCTAAAACCCTGATACTCTCTAGTCACTTCCGTTGGTTGTGAGCTTGATATGAGAGAGGCCTCTCTAATTTGGTAGGGCTAGATACCAAGTCAAAAGCTGGTCTGAGGTTAGCTCTTTGGTTTCCTTTCTTAGCCTTGGGAAACTAAGGAGTGTTAATAGGTTGAAAGGTGGGCAACCACAGGCTGCCACATGGTAGCCTGAGGGCCACAAAAATTTTGGTTAAGGGTTCAAGCAGCAAAAGCAGGGGTCAAACTTGCAACCTCCAAGGACAAGTCCAAACCTCCTACCAACGCACCATACAAGAAGTTCTTAACAACTATAAGTTGCAACATGTATTAATGGTTGGTGTATTACGCATTCGAGGAAAAGGGTCTACCACGCGGCCAACCCTTGGGCATGCACAAACCATGGGACCACCATCAGAGCAGAGCGGGGACCCGACCGGCGGGGGTGGGCCATTGGATTTAGCCCCGGGCACGTGGCCCCCCACATGACCATAAATTTTGGAATTAAGGCCTTATAGGCCATTTAACGCGTCAGACAATTTCGCCCTGAAATCGGAAGAAATTATACCTGGTTAGCAGAAATCCAAGTGAATTTGTGGGTTAGGTGCTAGATTTCGGGGAGTTAGTAGAGCGAATAATAGCTAAACATGGGCAAATCATAACTTGATGAGTTTTTTACCAAATCAGGAGCAGAAAGAGGCTAGACATGCATTTTTGGGCATTATGGAGCCATTGGAATAGGTTTCATAGCTATATGAGCATTGTAAACTGATGTATTCACACTTTTGAGCATAATAGAGAGGGCCAAGCCATTGGAAGCTAGACCAATGAGATGTAGCCCAGCTGAGTGAACTCCTTCATCATGTGCTGTTGTGATACTATTTTGGTGATGTTCATGTCTATTACATGTTGTTGCTTAGTCATTTGTTTATGTTAATTTGTACATAAAATTTACATAAAAACACTCAAAAACTCATGTTTAAACTTTCAATTAACCTCATGAATCTTTAAGCATTTTTTACATATTCTAAAGAGGAATTTAGCGCAATAAAACTAATTTTACCATTTAGATCAGCTTTACACTTTAAGATATATGGCCAGATTTAGTTTGTAGGATGAAAAATTGGTTGGGTTGTTTATAAAACACACCATTAGGCATGGAGTCTAGTTTTATCAAATGATGCTACAAATCTAATAAGTAAGACACAAAAAACAGGGTAGCAATAAATCCTTTGACAATTTGAGAAATTTAGAAGAAGAAATCTAAAAATAAAACATAATTATAGCTGATAGAAGTAACAAGTACTAATGACTAAGAAATAAGAGAAAGGAACATGAATGAATCCTAACCTCAGATACTAAATTTTTTAGACATGAAGAAGATTTTTCATAAACAAAGAAATAATGAACATGGAAATACAGCACATGAATTTTATGCAAATGCTCATCAAACTGTAATATATTTAAGATATGCTCAAATACACCAAAATGCTAATGTTTTTACAATAAAATCCAACCAATCTTCATTACATAGTCCATCTCTTCATCGAAAAGGCAAACTAACCAAAAACCAGTTTCTAACAAAGCTTTAATTAGAAAGTCTAAATAATCACAACGTACATCTCAAATAGATGCATATAAAACTTTCCACTACTATTTGCATCTAAATATCATGTTGTTGTTGGAGTCATGGCTAGAGCTAAGGACCAACAAGTCGAATTTGGTGAGGTGGCATCCAAGTCAACAACCGTCCATGAGCTTTTTCCTCGTGAAATCCTGAAAAATAGGGTCCAATGGTCCTTTTGAAAATCTAAAACCGTGATAGATGTTAGAAAACCGAGAGAGGTTTTTCTAAATGGTTTTGTTATGGACAGAAACCTCTTTCAATTTTGTAAAATTGATTCTCATTTTTCTGGAAATTGTGCCTGAATTTATTGTGCTATACATAAAAAACAGGGTTTTAACTGGCAATTTTGCGAACAGACTGACTGTAAGCATTTCCTTTCTACCTGTTGTTTTAGAATTCTCTGATAGTGAGAATGTCATCTCCTCCCTTATATTTTGTAATTACTGCTAGATTTTAGGATAGATAATCAAAAGATCTAGTGCTTTGGGCTCGACCCGGTTAGCCTTGCTGCCTTTCCCAATCACAAACTTTAGTTAGAAATAAAAACACTGGGATTTGATCTTGGATCTTTGTGGGAGAAGCCGGATGAAATATTTCTAGACGTTACCAATAAAAAAAATAACCAAACTTACAAATGAAATCACTAATTTACAATGAGAAATGAGTTTAATCGATGGAGAGGGGAAATCATTACAATCCAGGGAAAACACATTTTAAACCATGATTAATCGATAAACAATATATTGATGGTGGCAGACAAATCAATGATTTAACATTACACTTACTCATGTCACGCTTGCAAACCTTATCATTGCTGCTGACATGGTTAACATAATTCCAAAATTTAAATTTGAAACTAGTTTTTGGCGCTAACAATCGACTTGTCAATTATATCAAAAATGTTGATAAGCTCGTTGTTAGTGAATTTCTTCAGAAGGCATTATCGAAACATTAAATTGTTGATAGCTGCACTATCGAGGATTTCCCTGTTTATTACAACTAAAATGCTGACACTGAAATTGTCCTTATTTTCTGAAATTTTTTTTTAAAACAAAGTTAATGTGATGACAACTGGCTTCATGGGGATGTTGTCGATCATAGATGGTAGCAAGAACCCCATAGACCAAAGGCCTGATCCATTGGGCGAATCCCAACTTGTAACACTGCAACCTATAAATTGTACCACACTGAAGTCCATATTGAAATCGTAAACTGAAAAATATATTGCAATGTGAAAGATGAAATCAGTTTATTACAATCGAATCCACACTTGAACTATGGTTTCACCCGAACACCAATTGCTAAAAACTAAAAACTCAAATTCATGCTTTCCATTTCGTACTCTAAGTTGAACCATGAGTTGTTGTTAGGTCAATACAAACACCTAGTGCAACCATGCGAGCATCTTGTCCATTGATTGAAAACCTTGCATGTCTTTATTGTGGAGTAAACTGAAAAAACCTATTTAATGATAACTCAAAAGCAAATCTGAAAATAAATTTTATATTTACAAAATTTGAAAATTTGGGACTATTTTCTGACTCCAAACCCATTATGAAAGGATCCTCAAAAGAATCGAAACTGATTTTACATTTTTGCCAAATTTTGTCACTCTCATATGGAACTCCCCCAACAACATTTTCTTTCTCAAATACCTCCATATGATGATTGTCATAATGTTGCAAACAAAAACTTTCTAGACAAGAAAAGATTGGCTGCAACATTGATTCTTGATTATCTTCATGTATATTAGATAAAGATGTGTTGACCTAGGTTGTCATTGATGTCAATATGACAATATTCTAGATACTAGATGATGATATGAAGCCAAGGGGAAGCAGAACAGATCCATGAAGAGACAAGAGCAAGGCCATCAGGATAGCCAAGCTATAAGAAAGAGGAGGTACTAGAGAAGGCATATCAAAGCATATTACAGGATATCAGAGCAAGAAAGGCATTCATATATGCAAATAGGTCTTTGAAAGACACTGCCAAGCTAGAGGAGCCACACTGGAGCAAGAGGAGCTATAGGGGGAGCCATATATATATGTAATATATATATGCCAAAACTGAGTTCTCAAAGCTACAAGAGCAAACAAAGCGAGCAGAACATAGCATATATATATGCCAAAGAAGAACAGAGCCATGGGAGGCAGCAAACGGAGCTATCGGAACTACAGAGAAACCATAAATATATGCCAAAGAAGAGGAGCAAACGAAGCAAAACAGAGCCGGCGGGAGGATTATAGTGTATATACAGGCGGAATACACCATCGAGAGCAAAACTCAACTATATATATATATATATATATATATATATAATATATATATATATATAATATATATATATATATATATTATATATATATATATTAATATATATATATATATATATATATATATATATATATATATATATATGCATTGAAATAACGTTCATGGCCATATATGCCAAAGGATACACTATTGGGAGCACATATCATATATATGCCACAACCTCATGTATCGGCAGCAAAAAACATAGTTATATGGCGTTTAGCACTATCGGAAGGAAAACAGAGGCCAATGCATATATATATATATATGGAAAACACACTATCAACGGAGAAGTTTATATATATACATTGGTATATATATGTATATCAATGACAGCGCTAATCGACGGTTCGGCTATGTGCCATCACCCAAAACCCCTAATTGCGATGTATGCGGGCCTTAAGCGATTGCGAACCCTTGACTGGTAGACTCTGGGAATGTTGCCATTGGAATCTATCCTAAATAATCACCAAGGAAGATAACTTTAACCAGGAATATTTTGTGGGTAGTTAATTTTAAGAAACTGAAACAAAACTTTGCCTTTTCATATTTTAAGAGTCAAGAAAAGGATGAAAGGTGACTCTAGTCACTTTTGGAATCAACTAGTTCAAAAGGACAAGTGGTCGAATGATCTTTTAAGTTTAATGAGTCAAAAAGATCAAATGACTGCTCTGGATGATCTATGTAAAAATGATTACCAGGCAACTGTGAACTGCAGAATACCTCCTAGTGAACCAAGAAGTACGAGCAGGCAATCTCCTCGAATGTTGTATTCGGTGTATCATATTTGCAAGGCTACTGACTCGGCTTCCTAAAGATAAAAGGATTGCAGCCTAGTGGGGTCTCCTGTTATATACTCGACAGTATAAGGAGCACAAATCCATACTAGTGCTATCTTTTGTCGAAGTTAATGACAGCTGCTAGGTTTAAAGACGTCGGAACGCATCTCTAGCCTATACCTTCTACATACTATCGTTAATGTCAAATGCACGTTTAGTTAATTGAATTCATTTTAAAGTTTATCTTGAGTTATGTTTAAGCTTCCAAGTCTTAACGATGCAACTCAAAAAACCTTAAATGCAACTAAATGAGACAAGATCCTTTCAATTTGATGAAATGCCTACACTGGAGAGGGTAGAAACTACTCAATCAAATGCAAATAATCAAGCAACTGAAAACGAAATGATATTTCACTACCTTACTTTTTTAAAAAATAAACTAATGAAAAATGCATTCCAATTCCTAATTTCCTGACAAGCACTTATCTATTAGTCCATTCAAAAGAAAAAAAGTTCTCTTCCTTTTTCAAATGTTGATGCAATTTTAGTCTTTTAATGATGCAAATTAATGTAACATAATAATGCAACAAGCTAGAATTTCATACTTTTTCATGAAACAATGAAACAAACTTTTCGCATATAATATTTCAATGAAAAGGTTCTCGAGACAATAAGATCTTCAAGCAGATGAACGCATGAAAATAGAAACTCATTCAGACTAATGAAACGCTGACTTTGCCAACCACAAGACAAGCAACATAATCCGTGTTGGAAAAGAAACATTTAGGCAAGCAAACGAAAAATTTTCAAACTTGTGTAAATGAGGTCAATGTCATAAAAGGACCAAAAACAAAATGTGAAGAGTAAGTACACCTACAACCCGATTTACTAAGTTCGCAAACTGTTGAATCGACGACCAACTAAATTCCCTAGTGTCACTGGCCACTCAATAACTCAATCAATCAAGCAGAAAGATGATAAGACAACAAGCAAACAAAACCAAATGAAAAGTAGCTTTTTAATCGGGGAGAAAATGGTCCAAAAGGCTTGCGAGCTCAAAATAACAAGAGCAGAACACACTGGCCAAGATTGGGGTCAGGCCCTAATCTTCACTTACAGGCATCAACGCGACTACCTAACTGACCACAAGTGCCAGAGGCTAGTCGATGCGACTGTTTCTCACCAACTCACGTTGATCGATGTGACTATCAGCGAATTAAGCGCGCTAATCGAGGGAGCTATGGAAAAAAATAAAATAAAGAATTGAAATAGGGACCAAAACGGCTACTATGAATTTTAGACTCAGGCCAGTAAGCAGGGGGAAAGAAACAGAACCAAAGGGAAAAAGTGGAACTAGAAAAGTTCTCATGAAATCCAAGACAAACAAAAGTATTCAGTTCCCCAGTGGAGTCGCCAATTTGTGGTGAAGTAAAATTATAAGTGCGGACACAAACGAATTCCCCTAGCCCGATAATGGGTCTAGCCACAAAAAATAGATTCTATGGAAGATTTCTTTAGGTTAGAACCAATTAAGAGGGCATGCCTCTTAGTCCGCTTATCCTATTTGATGATGTCCTTACTTGCTCGCTCCAGTTATTCCTCGCTTCCTTCTTCAAGCACCTGAAACAAGTAAACAACGACAAACAACAAACGTGATAATAGACAAATTGTAATTCAACCTTCTTAACAAGTCAAGAAACATTAAGCCATGAATATGTAAGATGAAAAATCATGTAGGAAATCGATCGATAGTTGCATATATTAATATCAAAGAGAGATTAAAACCATTTGTCTTGACGTTGCATTCCTCCTCTGACAAGACCAGGTTCCCACACACTTCTGCTAGCATTCCATGATGGCCTCAATCAACAATAGTTTTAAGGCTCTTCCCTTTAGGCTTCACTCCAAACCAAATCACACTTCTCCCTCACACAACTAGATAGCTATAACTAGTAATAGCTTGTTGTCTACTCCAAGCCAAAATAGTATTACCACACCAATCAACACTAGCTTGTGCTTGGGAAAAGGGGAGGTTTATATAGGATGAATGGATGGGAGATGGATCCTATTCTCATGGGAGAAGGGCTTATCCCTTGAGGTAGTTGCATCATTATAGGGGAAAGGAGCCCAAACTGACATCCTCGACCCCATTCGGGCAAACCATTTACTAGACTTCCGTTACGAAGCTTTTGGAGCTGGAAGCTTCGGCTCCTAATTTTAAAAAACTTTCCATAATAGGACCGACGCAATTGGAACACAGCTCAGTCGCTCCGGTCAGCACGAGGGATAGTGCTAATCTCTACACATCGGCGCGGGGGAGACAAAGGTCATTAGTGCCTGTCTTGTAAACTGGGCAAAACAAGAGTTTCAGGGGAAATGCTGCAAAATGGAATTGATCTGTTCATGAAGAGGGACACAATGGGAGTTTCTTCATGAAGGCAAACTGTTGGACACCTAATCCTCTATGGGTTGGTGTATAATGTGAATAGCCATGAGAGACCAAGAGACCTTGGGATGTGGAACCCAACAGTCACACGAATGTACTATAAATGTATATCATTGTTAAATAATATATGTACTCTCCTACTTATCTTCAATGTTTTGTTGCTACCATGTGTGCGTTTGACACAAAGCATGTGGGGTTCACTGTAGAGGTCCTCCAGGATAAAGGAATGGGGAGTACAGGGAGAGTGACAAAATGTTGTGTAACAATAGGTTATATCAGTATCACATTAGACTGTTGATGCATTTTACATCCATCAAACTACTAAACCTACCCAATTACTTGTTTAGAAACCTAGTTAAGATGACTAAAAAGGTGTAAACTAAAGGGAAAGATCATCAATCAAGCTTATTCCATCATGCTTTGATCAAATTCATATTTATCCACCAGCTCACACAGCTCAATATGTCATGGTAAGCATTCTTGGAGGCAACTTTTCACTTGCCTATCTCTCATCAGTCCAAAAACCTCAATACTCCCACATCATCCGGGCTATAAAGACCTGAGCCATATAGCATACCATCAACGACAAAAAGACAGCCTAGGGCAGAGGTTTCACAAACATACAAGAAGGGTAAGGGACTGGTTTTTGCCCCTAATATTGAAAGAAACGTGCCTACTCCTAAACCTATGATTAGGGCTCATGCAAAAAGAGTGCCTAAGGTGGTTATTATTGAAGAAGTTCAAAATGAAGCCATGAGAGAGCAATCACCTAGAGATAGAGGTGATTCACCATTGCAGCATCATAAAGAGGTACCTAAGGTAGATATGACTCATCATTGGGATAAGGCAGCAGAAGACATCATTAAAAAGCAGCAGGCATAGATCAAAGAGTTACAAGATGACCTTTCTAAAGCCAATTTCATGGTGGCTTTATTGAAAAAAGAGAATTGGCAATTGAAGCTAAGCCTAATGCAACAAGGTAAATCACATGAAGATTCTCCCTCATATAGCAGAGAAGATATTTTGGCAGCCAAGGAAAAGGGAAAAGCAGTCATTGGTGTAGAGAAAATGGAAGACACAAACCTTCATAAACAACCAAGGAGACCTACAAAGAGAGAAATGGCAAGGAAAGAACAACATGAAAAAGAGCCATCTCCTCCTCAAGCACACAAAGATCCCAATGACACCATAGCTGCTGAAATTGAAGAGAACAAGGAGTATTTGCTTCAGAAGTTGAATGTGCACCTAGAGAAACTATTGAAGAAGGCAAATAGAGACACTGCGATGCAAAGGCATATGGCAAGGCACTATTACATAAGAAACATGGTGTGCAAGATTAGGGTTAAGAACATGAAGAAGAAGCTTAAGAATACCCTAAATAAACTCAAAAATAAGGATAACGTTGACCTTTTGGCTGAAGCATCTCTAGTGGTCTTATGCAGGACAAAGAGCAAAAGAAAAGAAGCGAATTTTTGAAATTTTGGAGTTTTTGTGTGCACTGGAAAAAAGCATTCTACAGAAACGCAGTGTATGCTCGCTGTGCTTTTTCCCAAAGGCTCCAAATGAAGATTGGAAAGCATGTGGAGGTGGATTTTGATTAGTATATTCTAGAAATCTACTTGGGGTTACTTGTTAACTTATGAATTTTCAAAAAAAAAAAAAAAGCCAAAAACCACCTATTTTTCACCCTTCTGCCGCTGTTTTGGGTCACTCGTTGCGCTCCTGGAGTACTTGTTTTCAAATCAGTTTTGAAGGAGTCTTAATGATGGAGTTTGGGTGACTTAAATGTCTTATGGTGTAGTAGACATCCTAAACTATCTTCCTAGGTCATTAGAAAAGTTTAAAACCTTATCAAGGTCATCAAAACATCAACTCAAAGTTCACTGCACTTCTGTTGTCAGTTCATTGCGCTTCTAGATCATTTGTTGCGCTTCTATGGAGGAGGCTTGTTTCAACATTTTTGTGGAGTAGGTTTGACTTTTCTTGATGTAGTTAGTGTATATATAATTTTACTTGATGTAGTTGAGTGTTTTAATGATGGTTAGAATGAATGTCTTGTAATTAAATGCTTTCAAATTCAAACTCAAATCAATTAGTGCAAAAAGGGAATTGGTTTCTAACCTCCCTAGTTTTTGGCAATGGTTAGAGAAGATTGTGTAATTAGTTCCTAGGAAGGAGGATTCAACCCCTCAGAGGGGAAATGTTATTTTGCATCTATATGTAGTCAGAATGAACTCATAGAGAAGGTTGGATATTTGTAGCTCAGACTCAGAACTAATGTACTTGAAAATTGCATAAATATAATAGACAATTGTAGTTATTTCTATGGGTTCTTGTGTTGTGGTTAGTGGCTCTATTTTTCCTGTATTTTCTTATATTTTTGATGATTAGATCTTTTTAGCAACCATATGTATTTCTCCTTATGTTTTATCTTTTAAGAGTTGAAACATAAATATTGTTTAATGCTATATTTTTGTTTAAGATAAGCATTTAAGTGTTTTTCTCCTAGACAAGTGAATTTGTGCCTTTCTCACTTAATTCTTGCTATATCTTCCTCACCACACTATAATGAAAAACCATTTTGAGTCACTAATTGCACCTACCTTGCCCCATCTTATGTCTACAAATGACCTTTAGGATTACTTAACCTAGTTCAGAGACCTAGTGCTCTTTATCCAACAAACCCTAATCAAACCCTACTATGAAAATAACTAGCCTAAAACCCTAATACTCTCTAGTCACTTCCATTGGTTGTGAGCTTGATATGAGAGAGGCCTCTCTAATTTGGTAGGGCTAGATACCAAGTCAAAAGCTGGTCTGAGGTTAGCTCTTTGGTTTCCTTTCTTAGCCTTGGGAAACTAAGGAGTGTTAATAGGTTGAAAGGTGGGCAACCACAGGCTGCCACGTGGTAGCCTGAGGGCCACAAAAATTTTGGTTAAGGGTTCAAGCAGCAGAAGCGGGGGTCAAACCTGCAACCTCCAAGAACAAGTCCAAACCTCCTACCAACGCACCATACAAGAAGTTCTTAACAACTATAAGTTGCAGCATGTATTAATGGTTGGTGTAATACGCGTTCGGGGAAAAGGGTCTGCCACGCGACCAACCCTTGGGCATGCACAAACCATGGGACCACCATCAGAGCATAGCGGGGGCCCGACCGGCGGGGGTGGGCCATTGGATTTAGCCTCGGGCACGTGGCCCCCCATGACCATAAATTTTGGAATTAAGGCCTTATAGGCCATTTAATGTGTCAGACAATTTCGCCCTGAAATCGGCAGAAATGCTACCTGGTTAGCAGAAATCCAAGTGAATTTGTCGGTTAGGTGCTAGATTTCGGGGAGTGAGTAGAGCGAACAATAGCTAAACTTGGGCAAAATCATAACTTGATGAGTTTTTTACCAAATCAGGAGTAGAAAGAGGCTAGACATGCATTTTTGGGCATTCTGGAGCCATTGGAATAGGTTTCATAGCTATCTGAGCATTGTAAATTGATGTATTCACACTTTTGAGCATAATAGAGAGGGCCAAGCCATTGGAAGCTAGACCAATGAGATGTAGCCCAAGCTGAGTGAACTCCTTCATCATGTGCTGTTGTGATACTATTTTGGTGATGTTCATGTCTATTACATGTTGTTGCTTAGTCATTTGTTTATGTTAATTTGTACATAAAATTTACATAAAAACACTCAAAAACTCATGTTTAAACTTGCAATTAACCTCGTGAATCCTTAAGCATTTTTTACATATTCTAAAGAGGAATTTAGCACGACAAAACTAATTTTACCATTTAGATCAGCTTTACACTTTAAGATCTATGGCCAGATTTAGTTTGTAGGATGAAAAATTGGTTGGGTTTTTTATAAAACACACCATTGGGCATGGAGTCCAGTTTTATCAAATGATGCTACAAATCTAATAAGTAAGACACAAAAAACAGGGTAGCAATAAATCCTTTGACAATTTGAGAAATTTAGAAGAAGAAAACTAAAAATAAAACATAATTATAGCTGATAGAAGTAACAAGTACTAATGACTAAGAAATAAGAGAAAGGAACATGAATGAATCCCAACCTCAGATACTAATTTTTCTAGACATGAAGAAGATTTTTCATAAACAAAGAAATAATGAACATGGAAATACAACACATGAATTTTCTGCAAATGCTCATCAAACTGTAATATATTTAAGATCTTCTCAAATACACCAAAATGCTAATGTTTTTACATTAAAATCCAACCACTCTTCATTACATAGTCCATCTCTTCATCGAAAAGGCAAACTAACCAAAAACCAGTTTCTAACAAAGCTTTAATTAGAAAGTCTAAATAATCACAACGTACATCTCAAATAGATGCATATAAAACTTTCCACTACTATTTGCATCTAAATATCATGTTGTTGTTGGAGTCATGGCTAGAGCTAAGGACCAACAAGTCGAATTTGGTGAGGTGGCATCCAAGTCAACAACCGTCCATGAGCTTTTTCCTCTTGAAATCCTGAAAAATAGAGTCCAATGATCCCTTTGAAAATCTAAAACCGTGATAGATGTTAGAAAACCGAGAGAGGTTTTTCTAAATGGGTTTGTTATGGACAAAAACCTCTTTCAATTTTGTAAAATTGATTCTCATTTTTCTGGAAAGTGTGCTTGAATTTATTGTGCTATACATAAAAAACAGGGTTTTAACTAGAGATTTTGTGGACACACTGTAAGCATTTCCTTTCTACCTGTTGTTTTAGAATTCGCTGACAGTGAGAATGTCAGCTCCTCCCTTATATGTTGTAATTACTGCTAGATTTTAGGATAGATAATCAAAATATCTAGTGCTTTGGGCTCGACCCAGTTAACCTTGTCGCCTTTCCCCATCACAAACTTTAGTTAGAAATAAAAACACTGGGATTTGATCTTGGATCTTTTTGGGAGAAGCCGGATGAAATATTTCTAGACGTTACCAATAAAAAAATAACCAAACTTACAAATTTACAATGAAATATGAGTTTAATCGGTGGAGAGGGGAAACCATTACAATCCAGGGAAAACACGTTTTAAACCATGATTAATCGATAAACAATATATTGATGGTGGCAGACAAATCAATGATTTAACATTACACTTACTCATGGCATGCTTGCAAACCTTATCATTGCTGCTGACGTGGTTAACATAATTCCAAAATTTAAATTTGAAATAGATTTTTGGCTTCGACAATCGACTTGTCAATTATATCAAAAATGTTGATAAGCTCGTTGCTAGTGAATTTCTTCAGAAAACATTATCGAAACATTAAAGCGTTGATAGTCGTACTATTGAGGATTTCCCTGTTTATTACAACTAAAATGCTGACACTGAAATTGTCATTATTTTCTGATTTTTTTTTTAAAACAAAGTTAATGTGATAACAACTGGCTTCATGGGGATGTTGTCGATCATAGATGATAGCAAGAACCCCATAGACCAAAGGCCTGATCCATTAGGCGACTCCCAACTTGTAACACTGCAACCTATAAATTGTACCACACTGAAGTCCATATTGAAATCGCAAACTGAAAAATATACTGCAATGTGAAAGATGAAATCATTTTATTACAATCGAATCCACACTTGAACTATAGTTTCACCCTAAACACCAATTGCTGAAAACTAAAAACTCGAATTCATGTTTTCCATTTCATACTCTAAGTTGAACCATGAGTTGTTGTTAGGTCAAGACAAACACCTAGTGCAACCATGCAAGCATCTTGTCCATTGATTGAAAACCTTGCATGTCTTTAGTGTGGAGTAAACTGAAAAAACCTATTTAATGATAACTCAAAAGAAAATCTGAAAATAAATTTGATATTTACAAAATTTGAAAATTTGGGACTATTTTCTGACTTCAAACCTGTTATGAAAGGATCCTCAAAAGAATCGAAACTGATTTTATAGTTTTGCCAAATTTTCTCCCTCTCATAAGGAACTCCCCCAACAGCATTTTCTTTCTCAAATACCTCCATATGATGATTGTCATAATGCTGCAAACAAAAACTTTCTAGACAAGAAAAGATTGGCTGCAACATTGATTCTTGATTATCTTCATGTATATCAGAGAAAGATGTGTTGACCTAGGTTGTCATTGATGTCAATATGACAATATTCTAGATACTAGATGATGATATGAAGCCAAGGGGAAGCAGAACAGATCCATGAAGAGACAAGAGCAAGGCCATCAGGATAGCCAAGCTATAAGAAAGAGGAGTTACCAGAGAAGGCATATCAAAGCATATTACAGGATATCAGAGCAAGAAAGGCATTCATATACGCAAAGAGGTCTTTGAAAGACACTGCCAAGCCAGAGGAGCCACATTGGAGCAAGAGGAGCTACAGGGGGAGCCATATATATATGTAATATATATATGCCAAAAACTGAGTTCTTAGAGCTACAAGAGCAAACAAAGCGAGTAGAACATAGCATATATATATGCCAAAGAAGAGGAGCAAACGAAGCAAAACAGAGCCGGCGGGAGGATTATAGTGTATATACAGGCGGAATACACCATCGAAGAGCAAAACTCAAACTATATATATATATATAATATATATATATAATATATATATATATAATATATATATATATATATATATATATATATAGATATATATATATATATATATATGCATGCATTTAAACAACGTTCGGGGCCATATATGCCAAAGGAATACACTATTGGGAGCACATATCATATATATGGCAAACACACTATCGACAAAGAAGTTTATATATATACATCGGCATATATATGTATATCGATGACAACGCTAATCGACGGTTCGGCTATGCACCATCACCCCAAACCCCTGATTGCGATGTATGCGGGCCTTAAGCAATTGCGATATATATATATATATATATAACCAGAACAGGTGACTGGACCGGTCCACCTAATGAACCGGTGTACCGACCGGAACCGGTGTAACCGGGACTGGTTTGGTCTAAACGAACCGATTTTAGAAAAATACATTAAATAATTATTTTTTAATGAAAAAAACTATTTTTAATATTTAAAACCATGATTCCAAGCCAATAGAGACAAAATATGCAAAGATTGCTCATTTATATACCATGTAAAGATGAATATATCAAAATGGCACCAAGTGCAATACGTATCATCGACAAAATACATAAGCAATGAGGCTCTAAATGGCCTCTAGAGTGCAAAAACAAAGCCTACAAACTATGGGGCTAGTGGCCTACTACAAGACTCCAGTCCAAACTCTACATATATGATAATAGTAATACTATAATAGTGATCAACATTATCACTTGAAACTTCTCATGAGTCGCAGTCATCATGATCAAACTCAGTTGGTTGAGTCTCGACTCCCAAACTTTGCAGTCACAAACTTCTCTATTGGTTCAGTGACATGAGTCTCAAACTTTTGAAGATATTTTGCCCTAATATGCCCTATTATCTCAATTGGTGCTCCGCATGTTTACATGGCCTCCTATCCCAGCCAAGTGTTACTTGAACCTGTTAATACCCCCTCCTTGAATGGATTTTTGGCAATATTTGCAGATCATTTTGCCATCAATCATATCACAATGATCCCATGCAGTATCTCTGGCTTTTGGAGGCATGATGACTACCTGGATGGTAGATCATAGAAGTGAGAAGTTTGTAACATATAAAAAAAAATTAATTCATGGACAGCAGTCAAATGAGGAATTTTCAAGTGCAAATCCCTACGTGGAAATGCAAACTAGCTTCCTTAGCCTCCTCTTGAAGATGGCAACTCCATTGACAGCTACACACTATCTCCAAAATGGCTCCAACTCCAACTCCAAGATGACTACTTCAGCAAAAACTCAACACTCTCCAAGCTCACAAACACTCCAAATCAGTTGTGTGAGACAAATGAGAGTGAGAGGGGCCTCTTAAAGGCTTGGAGAGGGTGTTTTTGGAGGGAAAACACCCTTAGTTTCCCCCCAAAACCCCTAAAACATAGTCTGAATTACACTTTTTGGACAATACGGTGGGCGTGCCTCTAATCGGCCGGTTTAGGACGGAACCAGCCTGTTTGATACAAAACTGGGTGGTTCCATCCTAAACCGGCTGGTTAGCACCGGTTTAGGGCAAATTTTAGCGAAATGGGCGATTGAACCAGGATGTCACCCTCCCGAGCGCCAATTGCGATCATACTGCGGACCCAATACTATATTGATGCAGGTGTATGATTTTTTAAGTCCACCCTTTAAAGTGTTAAGCCTGTTTTCCTCATATATTCCTGTATATTTGTGTTTATGCATTACACGGGGTTTTACAGCTAAAGATGCATGTAAAATGCTCTTGATAGTTCAGGAGGTTGAATCAAGCCGATTGCGATTGCAATTGGGATGTTGTTGTCTGTTAAACAACAATCTCTGTGTATGTTTGCCATCAGGGAAAAAGAGGAGCGTTGTTACAGGTTTTTGAATATGTGTCCTCTGCGTATGACTCAGTCGTCGTCATTGAATCAATGTGTCCCGTGAGCACGAATAGATAGAGGAAACTGAAAGCCAGGAAGCTGAAGAAGCGAGTGAGCACAAAGGAAATGACAGTGAGCGAGGAGGAAGCTAATAGGAAGCGAGTGAGGAGGAAGCCAAAAAGCCAGCGAAAAAAGGAAACTAATAGACAAAGGCATGTGGAACGTGTTAGCGCTTGGAATTCACCTAGGCTGAGATAGACAAACTCTCAAGGCTACATCAAACCATTTCACCTCGTAGCTAGCCCTACGAGGTATGAGAAGGCTCTCTCGGGTCAGATTCGGTAGATCTTTCAATATGATAAGCTGACCAATTAGGATCAAAGATATTAGGCTAGTAAATTGATAAGGGGGGTTGATTTAAAGATTTTTGGGTTTTTGGTGGCAATTGGAGGGAGTGCAATTCAGGGTGCGGGGATTGAGCACAGTTTTTTGCAGGGGGATCTTTGGGGCAAGGTAGGACTGAGCGCTGATGCCTTAATCTGAGATGGATGATCAGGGATGATAGAGAAGGAGCTAAAGAGGGCAAACAACCATTTGAATCCTCTCTAGACAGTAGAAAACATAAATTTTGAACAAACTAAAAAGCTGAGCATGTCAAAGCATGAATTCAAACTTTACCACTTCATCTGTCCAAATAGAAGCAAAAGAGAGATGTGGAATACATAAATAGACTTACAAGAACATGTAGAGAACACACCATCAACACAACAATCCACAAGAATCCACAATGATGTCTGCAAAACCCTGGCCTTCCTTTTCTTTAAATTGCAGAGATAGATGTACAATATACAATAAAGCTTTCTCCCACAAGAGTCCAACCATGAAAATGAGAATGAGAGAGCATAATATAGACCATATAACTCCTTTCCCCACCTCTAGGTGTCGAGCTTAGCTTCCTAGGAGCAGTTTTAACTAATTCCAAATTAAGCACTAGATAATAGGGAGTCCAACAACTTGCCTCTATTACTTAGCTAACTGATTCATGCATTAATTATTCACCTTTTACATCAAGGAAGCTTCTAGAAGGGTAAAGAGAGATAAAATCTATAAAAGTGCCATGAAAATATTACATTTATCCATCATCTACAAGTAAAAATGGTCAACCATAGTCAAAACAGTGTTTTTTTACAAAAAGGGTCAATTCTGGCAAAGCTGGCTCGTTTGGTCGCGCCCCCTGTTCAAATGGTTTCTCCCCTTTGCAGCAAATTTGGAGTCGGTTCCACTGGTCCAAATTAGGTGCAAGATGGCTCATTGGAAAGCTTGGTCTGTCTACTTTCCATCCCAAGTGGAATTTCTGAATTTGGAGTTGTTTTACCCCCTCAAAAACCATTTCTCCCAAGGTCACTTTCTGCAAGTCAAAAAGTGGGCAGAAAGTCATTTTTTTGATGTATTTTGAGCTTTTGGAGGCTCAAATCTCAAAATCAGGCTTCTCCCAAGTATTGGTAATTTTTCTTTTTGCATGCCCTTTCCAAAAATGCCAAGTTTTCAAAATTCCGAGCAGTCCTCCAAAATAGTCTCACCCGGGGTGAGACCGTTTCACGGGAAAAACCTGTAATTTTACCAAAAATTTGCAAAACGCTCCAAAATTCTCAAAATTTTCAGATTTTGATGCTAGATCAAGCTGATCAGTACCATGATGAGTGAAGGATGCCTCAGCCAAGATGGAGAGTGGATTTGTCCTTTTCTTCTTCTTCCGGGCCTCTCACAGCTTTCGTTGGAGAATTTTCATTCTAGCCTTGCAAACATGCAATCTTGCCCAATAGTGTGTTTTCATGTTGCGTAACAGCTCTTTGTCATGATTTGCCTTCTCCAACAATCTATCCAAATGTGCATTCACCCTGATAAGCATAGACTCCCGATCAGCAGGCAATGGGTCACCGGGCCTCCTACGGTTCAAAGTTCGATCACTACGGATCCTCCATAGCTCATCAAGTTCTTTTTCTTCTTCTAATTGTTTGGTGCGCTGTTCTAGATAAGTGTTGGTCCATTGGGCCATTTGGAGCTTTTGCTGCAACACGAGGTTCTCCTCCTCTTTCTGCCTGATAATCTCATAAAAATTTGAAGGGGGAGAGCGGGCATCACGACCAATGAAATCATCATGTGCCTCGTGAACTGCCTCATCCTCAATCATGGGCTGCTTGCCCTCTCGTACTGCCTGTGCCGATGAAGAAAGCGAGGCCCCTTCCACCTGGTGTGGAGATAACACTCGCTGCTCTGAAGATGATGACGAGACCCCTTCCACCTGCTGTGGAGAAAGTACTCGTCGAGCTGCTGCAAATAAGGTCCTATGACCTCTCTGATATGTGACCCGAGGAGAAGAAGCCATGTGTCTAGGAATGCTGGTCTCGGGCTGATGTGATGGCCCTCCATCCTCGTGAACTGCCTCCGGCCCTGGATGTGGCTGTGTGAAAAAATGTCGGGAGATGAAATCTGCCCAAGGAATGCCCTGCTGGCTCAGCTGATGGGAAACTACTAGCTGAATAAGACCATGATGGCATAGGCTCCAAAGCTGCTGTGCTGGGGTCTGTCTCTGAAAGATAGTGGCCATCCTCTAAGTGTCGTGAAATAAGTATGCTGAGATGTTCATGATTCTCACTCTGGTGAAGTGCATCATCATGTGGATATGACAAGAAAATACTTGTGAGAATCTCCCCTCGCATGTGAGGTAGTGCATAATGAGTCTCATGATATCTATATACTCTGCTCGGAAGAACTTGATAGGAAAGGTCCTTGACAAGTTATGCACATAGGTAGGCCTGACATATGGCTCGTAGTATACTAGGTC
>APFE030010177.1:0-40059 GCA_000404065.3 Pinus taeda
ATTCTGCTTCCGTATGGAAGGCGGTGCGATATCATACCGCCTACGGTTTCCGGTCTCCGCCAACCCGCCTTGCCAACGTCACTGCCAGCATCACTGCTACGTCAGCGCCCTCGTCCGCCATTTCTCCACCTGTCTGCCACCTCACCATCCCCGTGGACCACTCTTAAGCCGCCAAGTCACTTGATGACGTCATCCGACCTTGACCCCACCTGATGATGTCATGCTGACGTCATCCAAAAAAGGCGCCAATGTTCCAAAAAATCCATATTTTGCCCAAAATTTCACATTTTTTGCACTTTTTGCAAAAACGACTGTTGTGTCTTCTACATGCATTTTACGTCCAAACTCACGCCAACCTGCTGAATTCGACCTGGAGGCCATCGGCGCGCCAACCCACCTGCATTTGTGACCAGGACTGTTAGTGTACCAGGTATTTATCCCTGTGAATCCTCTCTGCGCCTGGTTTTGTCTGTAAATCGCCTAAATTAACTTAAAACACAGAAAAACATATAATTGACCGGAAAATCCCCTGTGCCTAGTTCCCATTTGAAGTTATAAGGTCGAAATTCACCGGCTAAGCCTTGTGTTAACACCCAGGTTGTTCTCTTTGAATCCCGAGAGAATACGGCCGGGGTAACCACTAACCAGTCTTTGGGCTGCAGCTTCTAGCCCAGCTGCAGTCAGAGAGGGCTCTCTCTATCAGGTTTGTCACTGCTTTCAGTGGGAGTTTTAGGCTAGTTGTGAGATGAGTTTTTGGTTGTTTTTATGTATTTGGTTGGGAGGATGCTTCTGATTCCTTTAAAGTACATCAGTAGGGAAGGTTAATCCATTGGGCAATGGGGTCTAAGACTGTCTTCTTTTGAAATCTTTGATTTGAGTGAGGAGGAAAGTTACAGGGCCTCTGTGCATTTCATGAAACAAACTATGAATATTAAATGAGGTGTATACAACTAGCAATGAGCAGTTAAGATTTCGTTGCTAGAGCTGTATTTTTGTGAAAGATGCTTGTTACCTAAGAGCAATCACTTGAATTCTTAAACAACAAAACACAGTGATGGTATGGTTTTTAACAAAACACAGTGATGGTATGGTTTCAAAGGTAGCATTTAAGAATTACGCTTTAAAACCTTAACAGAAAGAAAACATATGAGACAGTTCAGATTGAGCTCAGGGTAGTGATTAACTAAATCCTGAGGCTATCCTTTTTCCGTTCTATCTAGAGTTTTAAACATACAGAAAACATGAGAAACATATGGAATAACAGGAAACTTATGTGAAATAAGGAGCCATAAGAAAACTTATTGAGCCATGTAATGATCAAGAATCCTGCACCTTTGATCCACATCCGTCAAGAGACCAAGAGACAACACATCATTGAAGAAATCCCATTGCCTTTGTATTAAACTGTCTGCAAAGTTATACAATAACAGAGTTCACAGAGAATTTCTCAGAAGGATTTCTTACATCCGGAGTCCAACCCTTCTAAACAAAAGTGAGGGTGAATATATAGAGTCTTAGGTACAAAAATATCTCAGGTATGAGCTCATCTGAGAGGAAAATATCTCTTACACTTGTATAGATAAAGCAGATGAGAAGTTATTACAAGTATAAATGATAGTAAAAGCCTTTAAATGTTGTCAGGATAGCTTTTTGCCCTTTGGGTACTGCAGACTTTAACTGCGCTGTTCTTCATAAATGGAGCATTGAAGTGCTTTATTACTTCTGATTTTCTGTGTCCTTTTTGATTCTGCCACCTGTACATGTTGATGCTGCTTTTGATGCCGAGTAGCTGTACTGAGTTGGCTCAGTGTCTTTATGCTGGCTGACATGGCTATGTCCACCTGTATTTGAAATTTTGACTGTGCTGCTGCAAAAAGTGTTTTCTTCTTCATCCTTGATTCAAAAGTAGCTTTACCAAGTCCTGCCAATTATCTGGATGAGGAAGCTGATGCTTCAAAATCGACCCTACGGTCTCATCAGCTTCAGTATACTTGTAAAAATCGGGAGGTTTATCAAATAAATGTGCTACCTCGTTTTTAATAAAAAACAGATTGTCTAATTTATTAAACAGAGCTTGTCCTGTTAATGGGCCTGCTGTTGATGACCCAGAAGCTTCAGAAATCTGCAAGTTTGAAAGAGTGCTTATTCTTTTGATGTACTTCTCATAAGAGAGAAGTTTTCCTGATTCTTCTAGACTGGGGAGCCCTTTATCCTGTAATGCTGTGAACCTGTTCTGGAATTTAGATATATCTGCTTGCATATCATGTACCCTTCGGTCCAGCGTTTGAATTAGGCTTTTCATCGTTGTAGTCTTCTTAATTAGGGAAATAGTCTCAGTTCTATTAGCAATTCCCATCTGGATCAGCTGAGAGCTATTCCTATAATTCAGGACTTCTATCATTTTTGGGGCAAGGTCTGCCATATTGCCTAGCTCATTTCTTGCTCTGTATAATTCTTTCTTTGCCTTGCCAATGAGCCCTATCTGTTCATACATGGCAACGATGTACTCCCACTGGTTTGTGATTGCTTGTCCAATGGCAGTCCATATTACCTGCTTGATTTCTGTTGTTACTTTGTCAAAACTGAGTTGCTTTTCCAGCTCTGTGATAGTCTTTCTCAGGGCTTTTACTTCCCTTTCTTTTTCAGCCACGGTCATTTTTGATTTGTCATAACTGGCTTCCAGTTTGGCCAGTTTCTCCTTGGTGACATTTATTTCTGAGACTTGGCCCTCCAGCTCCTTGACAGCTTTCATCATTTTTTCCATGCTCAGGCTGGATTCTGCTGCTGCTGTGGCCTCCACGGTTGCTCCAGTTGCTGATGTGGCAGTGGTAGGTGCTGGAGTAGTGACAGGAGCTGCTGTTGTTTGAGCTGGAGGGGCAGATTGAATGTTTGTGGAAGCTTGAAGTGGCTGGGAGGTAGTTTCCCCTTGTTTCTCCTGAATTGCTTTCTCCAATTGTACCTCCATCTCCTTTATCCTCTGATTCATGGCCAGGAGTAATTCCATGGCTTGGTCCACCTGTTTTTCCTGAGCTAACTGTGCTGTGTCAGGATGAATAGTAGGAGGCAATTTTGCCTGCCTTCTTAATGCAGCTATGTCATCCTCCTTCTTTTTAATAAGGGCCTTGGCACCCTTTAGATCCTTTGGGTCATATCCTTGTTCAATAATTATGTCCTCCAAGGTTTTGATTCTATTGTCTTTGGCGGAGGAGGACAATCTTTCCAGATCCAGCTGTCTGTTGGTGTGCTTCAGTGATTCTTTCAGCTGATGGGCCAGCATTGCCCTATCAGCAAGTGTGGCATACACCATTTCCCCTGTTTGCTTGTGCAGCTCTATTTGGTCCATGGGGTGTATGTCTTTGGCAAAGACCTCCATATTAGTTTTGTAGTAGTCGTCTGGAGTCTTTGGGTGTGGGACTTTTGGTTTAAGATGAGTAAATATCATCTTTTCATCCTTGAAGTCAAATGCAGCCATTAATCTCTGTTTTTTGGCTGGGGTGGTGTTAAGGAACTGCTCATATAGTTGTACTCTTAGCAGCTCATTCTGGGCCTTAATCTCTATGAACCCCTCTTTGACTGTGGCTGGCTTCTGTCCCTGCTGTTTGGAGGAAGATACCTCCACTGTGTGCTGTTGGGGATGTTCAGGATGGACTGAGCTGGTGGTCGTTTGTTGGCTTACTTGTCCTTCCCTGTTTTGGCTTCCTTCCATCTCTTCAATTATTTCTATTTCAGCTTCGGGGTCTGTCCTTGGCCTCTTGGCCTCTGGTTGCTGCACTGACCCTGCAGGGGGTGTTATCTCCTCTCTGTCCCTTTTCTTCCCTCTCTCACTGTTTAGAGGGGTCTGCAAAACTGGGTTTTGAATTTGTTCAGTTTGCAGGGGAAGAGCCTGTGTCATTTGCTGGTCCTGTGTGGTACTTGGCTGCCCTATTTCTGCTTCTTGATGCTCATCCATTTTCTCCTTTCCTTTGGCAGTTGTTGCTGAGGTTACTTGGATGTGCTGTGTGGTTGAGATGCCTTCCTCTGTCTGGATTGTCAGCTTGAAAACCTGTTGACAAGAGTCCAAGTCAAGAGTTTTTTCAAGATCTTTCACATTTTGTTCCATTAATTCTTCCTGAGTCAATTCTTCCACTATTGTCCCAGGCACCCATTCATCCTGATTTGCAAATGGTTGTACTTGTGAGAGGGGGGCATGGTTATAAGGGTGCAGCCTGAATTTGACTCTTCTTGCACTTATGAAGCCTTCTGGGTCATAAGGGACCCACCAGAAACTCTTCTTGAGTCTTAGTTGCTGCCCTAATATTTGGTCAGCTTCCTGCCACCCATCCTTTTTGTTCATTGTGAATGGGCCTAGGTTGTCCCTGAATTTCAGGTTGGCCTTCTTCTTGGCACTGTGAAAATGTGTTAGGTCTGAGTTTATCAGTTGCATATAGTACTCTAGAGCAAATAACCTCATGGGCACATACTTTGGGAGTCTGTATGGACAGAGCTCACAGCCATAAATTCTGATGACTGAGTGGTTTTGGTACAGGTACCAGTCACCGATCTTGTAGCTTCTGGATAGCTGCAAAATCTTCTGCATATCCCTGGATAATCTTGCAGGGGGAGTCCTCTTCAGCAGGCAGATGACTGGATATACAAACTGATCCACAAACTCACAATATGAGTAAGGGGAATCCTGAACCTGGTGAAAGACTGAAGACCAGAAGATCACAGACCTTCTTTCCCCTTTTGAGTCTAGCTTCCTGATTGAGCATTGGAAGCTGTCAGTCTGATAATACAAGAACAAGTGGTAAATGTATGAGGAATATTTGAATATTGCCTCTCTGTCCAGTCTAGACAACTGATCATGTATCTTGACTGCAATGTACTTGGCATAGTTGTACTTGATATCAGGGGGCTGCATGGGGCTGTATGCAGCTAGCATAACCAGCATAGCTGTGTCAACATGTTCATTGGTGGTGAACCCCAGTACAGAGGTCACCATGTCTACCAGTAGCTGGCCTACTTCATTGAAATCCTTATATGAGAAGGGGGGCGGCCCAGAGGGCTGGCAGTCTGCCTTCATGAACTTTCTTGCTATGATCTCAATGTCTGGAGCAGAAAGTCTGGAGCCCACATCTAGCAAATACTCCACTGAGAAAGGATATAGCAGCTGGGTCTGATTGTAATTAAGCATCTGGTTAATGGAGTCTGGGGTAATGTGAAACAGGATGCTCCCAGATGGAGACTTGACAGCTCTGAGATTCTGGTCATAATTTTCTGCACATAGATGGATAATTTCTGGGAATATATTGACAGAGGGTAGAAAATAAAGCGGTAAGTTAGACTGCCATATCCCATACTGGTCACTGTTGTCTAAATGAGTATTCCTCAGCTGACAGTAGGTCTTCAGATGGCTTCTTGGTGCCACAAAGTCTGTGATGAGCGCATCCTTATCCACCAAAGGTATGGCTTCTAGCTCTCTGTTTGGTGGATTAAGGGGTAAAGTATCCATACCAGTTAACGCCTCCATAGTTTTGGGTTTATTGGCAGTTCTCAGTGTGCCTCAAAAATTGATCTTTTGGGGGTATAAAAAGGCTATCACAGGTTTAACTGTTCTGGGGGGCACCCTGTCTCAATATGGCAGAGTGTTTTTAGCTGGATAGCTGGTTAATTGCAGAGGTTTTCTTATCAGAGGTGAAGGAGGATGCGATACAGCATTTCTTAACTTGTGGCTGGGCCGCGTAGCTGCCCTTTTGTCGGAAAAATTGGGCAGAGTTTCAGTTTGCTGCGGGCTTTCCCGGCAATTTCTCTGTGCAGGGTTTTGCAGAGGTCTTCACTGGTAGTTTTGCGGGCGAATAACCACAGGGTTTATTGAATTACAGAAGCAATTTGAACCGGAAACAGGTTTTACATGGATAATGAGAGGGCAAGAAGGTGCCTGCGGCGAAATACCTGTTTTAACGGCGTATGAGCAGTTGCAGCGGTTGAAAAAGGTTGAATTGAGTGTGGTTGGATCAGCAATGGAGGCAGCAACAATTGTAGCGGATGACTTTGGTTTTTCGACCGTTGGAAATCAAATTCGCCCTCAGCTAAATTCCAGGTTTTTCGGCAGCAAACAGTAAAAAACAACAGTTTTTTGCCCTTTTTATGCATTTTGGGCGAATTGGCGCCTTTTTATGATGACGTCATGCTGACGTCATGGTGGGCCCGAGGTACGGAAGGGATGACGTGGCGGGTGACGTGGATGCATAGGTGGCATGGCTGCTTGGGTGGCATGGCCATGGTGGCGGGGTAGTCGGAGTCATGCGTGGGGCCGGGTGAGGTGGATGCACGGCAGAGGTCGGAAGGTGGGGTGACGTCATGCTGACGAAGGCGTGACGTCAGCATGAGGGGGAGGGTGGTAAGCGGTCTCCCTGGCAGGCCCTCTGGCGGTAAGTGGTTTGGAGGGGGGGGGCAGCGAACACATCCCGCGCCTGACGCGTGGCAGGGGTACGGCAGCAATACCGCCCATCCCCCGGCCGCAAAAGATCGGGCAAGTTCTGAGGTGGATCAACCGCCCACCGTTGGATGGCGGAGCGGGAGATCGGACGGCTGGCGGAGATCAGGACGTGCCGTCGGGTTAGTGCGGTAGGACCCGCTCATTGATTTGATGCCTTTTTTAATTAAAAATGCGCGCGGGGAGGTAGACTATAGTTTTTTGGGTTTTTGAAGGTTTATTCGCCCGCGTGCATTTAATTAAATTTCCAGTTTTGACTTTAGAGAATGGGTTTTTTGGGCGGAGAAAAGGAAAAATGGGTTTTTTGGGACGGGGAAACTTCAGGATTTAATTTTTTAGCCAACAGGGTCATGGGTAGGGATGGCTTTTCACAGGAATTTCTTTGCAGATGAGGGTTTAGAAAACCACTATCACTTGAAATGAGAGGGGGAGCCTGGGAGGTTCATCAAAATAACCAGGTGTCATTTGGATTCCTTTTAGACAGACCATATGGCTATAGCACCAGGGGGAATATTTACAAACATTTTGGGGTTTATACACCATAGTGTTTATAATAATAGGGATAATGGGGTTTAGGGAGCTAGAATAATAGAGTTAGCAGTTTTAATATGGGTGAAACACATGAGTTATGGCTGATTCAACCAGTTTTCTTTGAAAGGAACTTGAAATAAGGAGTAGATGAAAATGAAAAGATTTTATACAAGAATTGTGGCTTCTTAAAGCCATAAAAGTATTTCAAATACATAAATTTCTGTGCTCTGTGCCTCTTAGAAAAGGGTGTTAGTAATGAGTGAAAAACAGATGAAAACAAGGAAATTAGTCCTACTCCAGTATGTTGCTCCTTCTGTAGATGTTTCAGCAACTTGATCTTGAAAGAGGCACCATTTCTGCAACCCCATCTACCTACCCCACTACTTCTCCTAGCATTTTTTGTTCCTTCTTGGAGGGTGCACTTGGACTTGCAAACCCTTTGAATGCCTTTTATTTTCATTGGCTTTTTTGCTTCCATTCACTATCTAATGCTACCCTTATTTCTTCCAAGGTCCCAGATTTAGCAGTTGGGAACCTTAAGTTTCTCTACCTAGCTACTGATCTGCCAAGATTTAACAGTTTGGACAGATATCATTCTCTATTCTACAACATGAAAATTGAAAACATGGCATGATCCAGATTAGACTGTTGGACCAGCCATCAAAATTGAGTTCTTATCAAAACTGATACAGACATTGCCTTCTTAGGGAAATATGAGATCTTTGCATTTGTCAAAGCTGAACATATTTGGACCTTTGATATCCAATCATGAAATATGAAACCTATTGGTATAGGTATCTAACACCTTGTTTACCAAAGATTTCACAAAACCTGCATTTTGTTCGCGCAATCGTGAACAGGGAACCCGAACTACACCAAATTACTGTGAAAAAGTCTGTTAAGGACGAGTATTTGCCCTTTTAGTGCTTTGAGCAGTATTTTAATTTCTGCAATTGACCCTTTTGTCCTCTGTTTCTCAATAAATCACCTCTCCTTTCAAGAAACACTCTTTTCTGTTACTCTGCACAAGTAACACTAATTTACATATAAGCAGAGTTTTAAAGTAACCATGGATACACCAGTAGCACCTGTGGCCCTCAATGTTGCCCCTTTAAATGCCCCTCAGAGAGAATTGGAGTGGAAGGCATTAGCAGATTTGGATTATCAAATCTCAGAGGAATTTCTAATGCGCAGCAAGTGTCACATCCACCTGTTAAATGAATTAAAGGTTAAAAATGACACTGGAACAAATGTATTGGGCATTTGGGATTCCTTCCTCCCAATCTTCAAGCTTCCTCAGGTCAATCCATTTCCTGACCTAATTCACCTGTGTGCTGATGGTTATGATGCCACTCAGAGGGTTGTGCTTGACCCTTCAGGCTCATTTTTTTTCTATATTACCCATGAGGCCATCAGAGAGACGCTGCAATTCAAAACTGAGAAGAAATTGGTTCATTTATCTTTGATTGATCTTATAAAGCAAGGATCTAAGATGCCAGATGCTCAGATCACCAAGCTGAACCAACTATATATTCAATCTGATACTGTGGAATACACTCCCATTTCTCATTTTTACCTCAACCCATTGGGCAGGGACCTTGCAGATATGATCAGTCCCATTCTGGGTTATAATTCAATTGAGTATGTTGATGAAATTGTACTGATGATGATGCTCATGTTTTCCCCTGGCAAAACTCCAATCTGCTATGACTATGCCACCTATATATCAGACAAAATGCATGAGAAATTGATGAACCTATCAAGGGAAAGGGTGTTCAGATACTCCTCCTACATCTACCACTTGATTTTATACTATCAACATGAAAAATTTTCTTTTGCTATGAAAAGAGTGGATGCACAAGGAAATCCAAGGTCAGTAGTGTATTGGACCTCAGCTTTTCACAGCACAGCCTATTCTCCATACACTTACTGTGAGTTTATAGACCTTTTTATCCACCCAGCCATGTCTCTGTTCCTGAGCTCACCTCCTCCAAGACTAACCGATGAGATGCAGAGGATCCTTTTGTCGTCCAAGGTATACAACTTTGGGGATTGGTATTTTTACCAAAATCACACCGTTATTAGAATATACGGTTGTGAGTTAACCCCATACAGACTGCCCAAATATGTGCCTATGAGGTTGTTTGCCCTTGAATACTTCAGGCAATTTGGGAATGCTGATATGAAGAATTTTTCAGGCAAAGGCAAGAAAGCATAGCTGAAGGTAAGAAACCAATTGGGCCATTTTATTTATAACAAAAGGGAGGAAGGCTGGCAAGAGGCAGACAGAATGCTAGAAGGCCTTGGCTTAAAGACCAGTTTCCTCTGGAAACCTTATGACCCCAATCACTTCATAACCTTAAGAAGGGTCAAGTATAAGCTGTCCAGTTATGACCATGTGAGGTTGCCTCACATAGAAAAATATGAAAATCAAACAAAATGGAAGAGAGGCACCTTAGAGGAACCTGTCACAAAAGAAGAATTAAATGAAAGAGCACGAAGAAATCTCCTAAAGATGGCTAACTTAGAGCTTTCTGCACAGGTATTTGCTCTTACAAGCACTCAAGTGGGAGCAGCTACCTCATCCTCCACAGCACATTAGAAGGCAGTCAAAGCTATAGATCAAACCTCTAGCAAAGGCAAGGAGAAAGAAATGGAGCTAGAGCAGCCATTTCAGGAAGAGGTACAACAGTAGGAAGTACAACAACAACAACAGGAAGTACAGCAACAACAACAGGTACAGCAGCAAGAGAAGGAACAGCCAGTGCAAGAAGAGCACATAGCAGAGGCCCCAATTGTCACTGAGCAGTAGCCACCACAAATTGTGCCTCCTAGGAAAGAAACAAGAGCTGAAGCTTCAGTCCTTCAAACACCACAAAAGGAGGACATAAGCAGGAAAAGGGACAGAGAGACTCCCCTCACAACATCAACAACTCAAGGGGAAAAGAGGCATAGAATGAATCCTTTTTTTGAGGAAGAAATGCCAATAGGGCAATCTTTGGGCGTGGGCCCACCTAGCAAGGAGGCCTCTTCAAGTTCCTTCCAGCAAGAACAAGAGAGGACAGCAGGAGGAGAAGTTAGCTCCTCAAGCCAACAAAGAGGAGGTGAACTGAGCATCAAGCAGCAGTTCATGGACATAAAGAAGAAGAATGAGCCCATAAGGATACAATTATATAATCATCTGTTGAAAATGGATCCCACCAACCAGCAAAGACTTATGTCTTCTTATGATGTCCAGGAGGGCAATATGATTATGAGCCACTTCATGCCAGTCGTGATGCAGCCACAGTCAGCTGCAGACTACATCAGGACCAACCTTGAGGTCCTTTCCAAGGACATCCACCCGATGGATCAGATAGAATTACATAAGCACACGGGTGAGATGGTATATGCCTCCTTGGCAGATAAAACATTGGTGAATTACAGGCTAGAAAACAGCCTAAATAATACAACTGCCCAACTTGAGTTGGAGAGAGCATCCTCTCAAGCAAAGGACAATAGAATCAAAGCTTTGGAGGACATCATAATAGAGCTTGGGCATGATCCCAAGGATGTCAAAGCTGTGCAGGAACTGTTGAAACTAAGGGATGCAGACATGGCATCATTAAGGAAGATGATCAAGATCCCAACAAATCTTCATCCCCAAACTGAAGAAGTGGCCCAGCTGAGACATGACAAGGATGCAGCAACTATGCTGGTGTCACTATATAAATAGCTGATCCTAACACAAGAAAAGTTGGGAGAATCAGAGGTTGCACTGCAGGCAGCATTGCAACATAAAGAGGCAGGCCAAATTTCTCAGCCCCCTCCAGAAATAATCAATCTGGAAGAAGCTCCTCAAACCACTGCCCCTCCCATTCATCAGACAGAGCAAACAACACCCTCTACCTCAGCACCAACAACAGAGTAGGCTCAAAGTCTTGACATGCAGAATCTCAAGAATGAAATTCAGGTCTTGGAGGCCCAAATGACGGAGTTGAATCAAGCCAAAGAGACTTTGGCTAAGCTCAATGAAAGATATGATAAATCCAAGCAGAATGTAGCTGCGAAAGAAAGAGAGATAAAGGCTCTCAAAAGGAAGATAAATGAGCTGGAGAAAGAGCTCACACTTGATAAAGTAACAGCTGAGATCAAGAGAATCCTATGCACCAATATTGGCCAATCCATCACTGACCAGTGGCAATATATTGAGGCTATTCATGAGCAGATGGAGCTCATTGGAAAAGCACGTAGGGAAATCCAAAGAGCAAGGGCATCTCTAGGAAATATGCCTGAGGCTGCCACCAGAATGATCAATGTGCTTGATCACAGAACAAGTTCTCAGCTAGCCACAATGGGAATTACCAACAGGACTGAGACCATTTCGATGGTCAAAAGGGTCCTGACACTAAGAACCCTGGTACATACATTAGAGAGAAGAAGCCAGGATATGCAGACAGAGACTAATAAATTCATGGACAAATTTGTAGCATTGCAGAACAAAGGTCTCCCTAGCTTGATGAGCAGTGCAGGAAGACTACTTTCCCATGAAAATTATGCCAAGAGGGTCAACACCTTTGCTACAAATCAGATTGCATAAAAGCCCAACACTTCAGGAGAATTAGGGCCAGCATTAGGACAGAATCTCTACAACAGGGTAGAGAACTTATTTTTTATCATGAATGAAATCAATCACTTGTTTGATGTGCCTTCGAATTTCTATAAATATACAGAGGCGGATGAGACTATAGAGGCAATTTTAAGACATCAATTTCACACACAGGAAGTCTGGACTAGATTGATACAATTAATACTGTCAAACCAGAGCTTGTAATCAAGTTTTTTTCATTGAAATATGTAAGTTGTCGTGCACAGTAAAATTTTGATATATCAGCATGTATGGAGAAAAGAGGCTGAGCCAACTCAGCAAAACTATTCGGCCACCACAGCAGCACTGAAAGTCACAGGTGACAGGGCCGAAAAGATACAGGAGGGCAGAGCTGCAAAGACACGTCATTCATCATTTACAACAAAGCGTTCAACTAACTCAATGACCTCCAAAGCTCAAAAAATCTTCTGACAGAATTAAAGAGCCTTCATGTTGTATTGAAAGCTGCAATAACTTCTTATCTGCTATTTCCTGTACGAGTTCGTGAAGTTATTTATTTCTCAGATGACTCAATGCCTGAGATATTTTGTATGAAACATTTCTATATATTCCCCCTCGCATGAGTTTGCAGGGGTTGGTTGTTGTTGATGTCTCTTCTAGAGTTCTTTTACTGTAAATTCTCAGAGAAGTAATACAAAAGCCGATGGAATTTCCAAAGCTCTCTGTTGTTTGATGCATTGTGGTGTTTAACTGAATGTTACAGGATTCCTACGTACTTCATGGCACAATAAGTTTCCCTAAACCTCTTCGTTATGCGTTTTGTTATCTTTTTATATCTCTTTCATGCTTCTGTGCTTTACAGTTAATGGCAAGGAAAAAGAATAGTTCCAGGATTTAATCACAGACTACCCTGAACTCAATCTAAGCTATTATAAATTTTTTCTTCAGTTATAGTAATAAAGGTGTAATTCTTAATTGTTGTCCTTTCACATGATATCTTTCACAGTGATTATTGTTTCAGGAATTCAAGTTTGCTCCTGAGGAATATATCTCCTTCCCACACCCCAGCTTAGTGGAAAATTCTTAATTGCTTTTCACTGGTTATTTGCATTTCACCATCATAATTTAAAGTTTATTTTATGAAGTATTCAAAAGGCCCTGTAATTTCAGCTTCTCAACTCAAAATTTCAAAAAAAACAGTAGCCACAGACTCCATTGCCCAATGGACTAACATTATCTGCAGATTTCCACTTTAGATACAGAAAGACATCCTTTCAACCAAACATAAACCAAAACCCTTACTTCATAACTAGCCTAAAATCTCCACAAAACAGAGACAAACCTCAAAGAGAGAGCCCTCTCTGATTACAGTTGAGCTAGAAGTTGTAATCCAAAGATTGGTTAGTGGTTACCCCAGCCGTATTCCCTTGGGAGACAAAGGGAACAACCTGGGTGTTAACACATCCACCTTGCAAACGGTCTCTGCCATTTTTCTACTCTCGCTCATCGCACCCTACAGAAGGGATTTCCAGTATGCATCGCACCTTTTACACTAAGCAGGTGAGATACATCGCACCCTTAGCACTGAGCTGCCTATATGGTCCAGTTTTGACCAGTTTTGAGCAGTTTTCCATGGAGAACTTCTGGGAGATGATGTAATCAGCTGACCTTGTTCCTTTAGGGTATAGAACAACACTTTAAGGGACTTAGAAGCCCTCAGTTTATGGACATATGTGACTAGGGTTGCAGTGCCCAAATATGTCTATAACAGTTGGCCCCTAAAGCATGAGGTCGAAAATCTTTTGATGTCGGGTGAAATGCTTTATCATGAGGATCTGAGGTTTTTCGAACTGGAAGGCGACCTGTAATAAGATACAATACAATACATTATCTTCATAATATTTTCACGATCTAGCTGAGGCGGGCATTCCCATGCTCATCTTTATAAATTCATTTCATGCACATAGGACAGACAACCGTCTGTGTGGCAGACTGATGATTCTGATAGAGCCATCATCCTTTGATTTGGATGATCATCTGTACAGAAATGATGTACATTTGATGTCTTTATTTTCCTGAATATATCGCATCCTGGATGGATGAAACTAGATCCGGGGTCTTCAAACTCGTTCAATCTTCGCCCGAAGTAAATGTCAATCCATGTGAAATATGTTCTGAAGTCGAACACGAAAAGACATCACCTGATTACCATCCAATAATGTGAGCTGTTAACAAGCGCGAGAGGAATAACCGATAATGATGATGACCCTCAAGGTACGACAGTACAATTCACGTGGTGTGAAAATGGAACTTGGTGTCGAACACCACGCAAAATCTTTCGGTCGAAGGCCATTGATGTAAACCTATCGCTAGAAGTGAGAAACTTGCCATTGAGGCATGCAAGATTCAAAGTACTGAAGGGTTGTTCCTAGGTCGAATTCTTGGATAATGAGCTAATGTCGACAAGAACTGACCCGTTGTAGGAGGGCCTTAATGAATCCCACATCTACGACACAGAATGGAGCAAATGATTTTATGGAAGTGAAAACGATCTGACGATACAAGGTTCAGGGTGGTGGTCATGAAAGAATGGAGTGTGGATGTATTGCAGCGGATGAGACACAAAATGGGTTGGTGAATTCTCTGAGCGACTTCTCTTGAACATATTGGCGACACTGAAATGGTTTGGTAGCGTTAACCCCAAAGATGGATGGTACGGTGGACCAATGGTAATATGACCAGTGAACGGAATAACCCAACCCGACTCAATCATGGTGATGGAGTGAAAGTATCATGTTCAAGAGCGACTTTGCTACCAATAAATTTTCTTCAAGTTTTCTTCCCAATTTTCCCCAGTCATTGCTGACCAGTACCTCTTTATTTTTATCAAGCTTGAGGAGGATAACATATACCCGTTGTATAATTTTCCCTTCGGGCAAACCCGTCACTGTGTTTTAACGAGCCTAGCGACAGTGAAACTCATTCTTGTCTGAATGGACAAGTTTGTCGCTATTGGTTTTAACGAGTTTAACGACAAAGATAACTCGGTCCTTTTCAATTTTAGAGAGTCTGAAATGGACGTAAAGGAAACTCCAATGATTCTTTTTCGTCATATAATCCCTTAATTCCGAAAAAGTATAAAACAATACCAAAGGGATGAATTTTCGATAGTTTTAACGAGCCGAATAAGACAAGCGCTCGATATTTTTGTGTAATAATCCCTCAGGTCCAAAAAGATTAAAATCTAGAGGAGGGATAGCACTTCCAGTAGCTTTAACGAGCTAGAGAGGCCAATTGCTCGGAAATATTTTCACATTTTATGAGTTAGATGAAAAGAGCTTAAAGGAAACTCGTCTTTTGAGGAACGAGTGATATTTCAGGTAGTAGCTGATTCCAAGTAAGGTTTGGAATTTTCCAATCACGGTAGTGTCACAAAGATGGCTAACAGAATCACTCATCGCAGCTGTTCCTCAAAAAGGGTAAAAAATAAAATGGAGGCATATGATCGGCTAAAACAGAGTGGAGGTGATGATGAGAACACAACCAAGGCTCAAAAGCTGATAATAATGCATTCACAATGGTTATTTACCGGAGATAGGTTGATTTTTTAATGAGCTTAAACTTTGGGGGAAACATTTGCTCATTGCTTAGGTTTAATTTTTAATGAGCTTGAACTTCACATAAAAACTTCTCGTGCCAGTCCTAAAATAAGGATGTCTCATCAATAGGTTCATTTTTTAAGGAGCTTGCACCATTCGAAACTATGCTCCGATGCCTCTCGTATGCAAGCTAGGAACGACCAACTACGCTCCTCCACTTAACTACCAAGATCACTACCAAGGTTAGGCAGGAAAATTTTTCCTTTACTTTGTTGGTGCCATTTGGCCCCTGTGAAGACGAACGGTCGATTTGACCACTCACTCGACTTAGGCGGTTGAAGTCAGTGGACCCATAGAGTTAGCGTTATGCTGGTCGCTTCTCACTTGTGCACAAGAGGTTTGCATGCCCCCAGGTATAGTGAAGTAGAGTTTCCTGGTTACCATATAGAAGTTCCTGCATTTGCAAGATAGTTTCCATCCACACAGCAGACAGAAACACTTCCTTGGCTTAGTCCATTTGGACAAACGCTGCAATCACCTAACCTTGACGAGGGAATATTATCCCGGTCTAACTCCCCCTTCCTATACGGATGGGTGTCAGACCAGTCATATATCCTTCATGGAAACCTACCCTATACCTGAAGTTTCCCTGCCGAAGTAGACCAGGGTGCATGCCCCCTGGGTTTCACTCATGTCCTCCCGAATTACTCGCGTTCTTCAGGTGGGCGGGCTAGAGATTGATGAGACATTCCTTACATGAAGAGACCATTTAGGGATGGAATTTTACTATTTTCTATGTGTGAGCCAGAGAACGAAAGCTGGTCTACGAGCTGGACCACTCTGCCTTCATGCGGAAAACACATTACTCGAAAGAGTGAGGAGACAATGGCTCCCATGCAATAAATATAGTCACGCCCAAGGAGTAGATTATAATCTAGAGGTCCTTGGACTACCATTACGTTTATATGAAAGGTTTTCCTTCTCAACGTTATAGGCACATTGGGAAGGATCCCTAACAGTCAACTGGTTCCTTTGTCGAAGCCTGTTAGATTTATCATCTCAGGCAGAAGCGATGGTGAACCAAGCGCTTTCCAAGCAGTCGAGGAAAGGATACTCACAGAAGCCCCTTCATCAATGATGGTACTAACCATGACCATTCTGTATACTTGTACAATGATTCGGAATGGTATACTAGCCGGTAAATGGGGTCTACCTAGTAGATTCCAATCGAAGGAAGCCACCAGGTTGCTTGGAGGTGGGACCGAATAGATGGCCGAATATGACTCTGACGAACTTCCTTCCTGCGGTAAAGGAACGGGTAGATTGCCCCTATGTTCATCGGACTCTGTGTTTACGAAAAGAATTTGAACAGTGTCATTCTCATTCTCTTCAGTGACTGTATCATCTGAAGACGGACCTTCCGGAGAGAAGACCGGGTCAACCGCCGCCTTGACCTTTTGACATTCGTCTGGTGTTGGCTCCGAGGGTTTATCTTCAATGATAGATGCTTCGACTGACCACAAAGGTGTGTCAGTCGGATTTTCAACTAGCGATGGATTCGGCAAGAGTTTCTTGTACCCAGGAGGAAGCCGTAGCGGTGAAGCGGGATGGTTATCCAAGACTCTTTTAGCTTCGTCTAAGAAGGGACAATGGTGGACGACATGATTGCCTTCGCACAGTTTACAAGGGAATTTACATTTTCCCTTCTGTCCAGAGACTTCGTTTTCACTAGTTTACGGTGTACTCTCAACATGATCGTCAGAGGTTGACGACACCGGATTGTGCAAATGAGGAGACCAGTCCCTTAAGATCCGATGGATGCAAGGACAATCTCGATGATAGTGGTCTCCTTTGCAAATGACACATGAATATTTAGGTCTGGATAGTGCAGTGTGTGGATTTTTGCTAGACGATGCACGGTTGCCCTTTTTCACCTTTGGCTCCTTCTTATTCTTCTCCTTCTCCTTCCCTTTCTTCTTCTTCTCAGTTACTTGGTTTTTAGCTTTACCAACTTCACCAAGCAAAGAGGAAAGAGGGGAGGGAGAAACAAGCGAAGCAGAAGGTTGGGGGGTAACTCTAGTATCATCCAGTTGTTGACTTGATTGCTCAGGAATCGCAGGGGTCTGAACGACAGAGGTCGAGAAGAGCCATATGGGCAAGCCGATTGCCAATCCTGGGAGGGACAATGTGGCCATATGAGGTGCACCAACATCTCACCAAGAGGAGAAAGGACTAGGATTTCCCCCAAGGGGAAATCCTTGGTTGGTGGACTCCATTTTTCTCAACCTAAGACCAACGAGGGAACAATGACGTTATTCTGATTAAAATAAATTTTAGATGCTTTGACACAACTTGCTTTTTCAATTTTTAAGAGTTGAGAAAAAGCTAAAGATGACTCTAGTCGCCTTCGATTTTTAATGAGCCTGAAGTGACAAGTGCTCAAATGGACCTTTTCCTTTAAGGAGTTTGAAAATGAACGAAAGAGACTACTATGGAAATCTAGACAGAGGGATTACCAAACCAATCACAAAACTACAGAATACTTTTTACGGTACGGCAGTCAATCTTCCCGAATGTTGTATTCAGTGCATTGCGATCGATAGGGCGGCAGATACAGCTTCCTAAGGATAAAGGATGTAGCCTATTGTGGTCTCCCAATATATACTCGATGATACGTGGGAGCACAAGTCCGTACTGGCACTTGTCGTCTCAAAGAGGAGGAATTACCCAACTTACAGTGAAAACGATAGTTACCAGGCTTTACGACGCCGGAATACGTCTTTAGCCTAGACTTCTAAATGTTGTGCATTAGGTTCCAAAGCGTTTTTATGTTCATTCAATTTATTTTAAAGTTGATCTTTCTTAAGGAGTTTTCCTTTCAGGTTCACCACGTGATGTAGATGTACAATTCCTAAAATGCAATCTAAGATGATAAACAATCGTTTAATCTTCTTTTTGCAATGAAAATCCTAGCTACTAAGAAAAGAGGACTGAGATTCTTTCAACATAGAGCAGAGAGCACACACTAGATGCATTGTCTTAAACCAAAATAAACAAGCAATCTAAATGCAAATGCACAATGCATGTATTTTTTTTCAGCGTTCTTAATGTGTGAATGACAAAAAGAATGCTAGGTAAAAATTTGAATTACCTTTTCAAAGCGACAGTACTAACGATTTTCTTTTCAAAAAACGAAAGGAAGCAATGACGACACTTTACGATTTTGAATTGAAAACTGTTTTCGACACTTGAAAAACTACTAATCCAAATGAAATACAAGAGTAACAGTGTAATCGACCATCAAGAACAATAGAATTCTTTTCTTTGACTGAAAACGACACTTGCGACACTTTCAAATAAAAAATCGACAGTTCGATTAAGCTACTTCTTTGTAAAAGAGAACTGTAAATGACGCACAATACACAAAAACATTCACAATTATTTGTACAACAGAGGCCAAATCATGCAAAGGAAGGGAGTTTCTACAGTGGCATACTGATCACAAACAGCAAAACTCCTGAATAAATCTGAGAAAAGTGAAGAAAATCCAAAATCTGCAGGCAAATTTAGCCTTTTCTGATCATCACACCTGTTACACAGAGAAACAGGGATGCATCTCACCTACTGCACACGGGAGGTGTGATGCATCCATATTTCCTAGAAGAAAGGGTGCAATGGTACAGAGCGGAGACTTTACTTGGTTTTTGGTCACAGTTTGCAGCGCAGTTCAGGGATTTAGGCCGAGCAAATGATAGTCAGTAAATATAAATCACAGGGGATGACCTAATGAGGTTACTAGAGCCACCACGAGGGCAATTAGAATGTTTGCAAATTGATTGTTCAATTTATAAACAAAACCCAGAGATAGACTGAAGCAGCATTGATCTACTTTGCACTTGCATAGCAAATGCAGTTTGAAGGCTAGATGGCTTGAATTCAGGCTCCGTCTATAATTTTATAAAGCAAACAAATATAGACAAACAAACAAGCTATTCGCTCCCCAGCGAAGTCGCCATTTTGTTATCGGGAAATCTAGTGTCCACTCGGAGCTGCTAGTCCCACTAAGACGGGTAGCTATCTTGGAAACAAACAGATTAAAACTACTTTCGTTTTCCTTTATGATAAGTAGATGAGAGAAGAGCAAAGAATACCAACCTAAACCTTGCATTTGTTCCCTTGCTTGTTCCTTCTCCCTTCTGACAGATCTTTGCTGCTTCTTCCTTGCTTACCCAGCTTCAAAGACCACCTGTAAAGTCAAAGCAGCATAACACTATCGAAGAACGTGGATCTACAATCATAAACAATATAGGACCAGATATATATTGACCACACAAATGCATATATCATCAAACATACAAGAATGTGGAGGAAAACTTGAATATTTTTATTGATAGAAAGAAAAGCAAAGAGGATTACAACCCACTGATCTGACCCAAACGTCATCCTCCCAGCATGAAAGCCCTTCTTCACCTCATGAAAAGCTTAGATCACCCAACACTATGATGTTCCACCAAGAAACCAACAACACTTCCTTACAAAATACAAGGTTCCAGCCTATGGATCTCTGGGATGAGGGATCCATATATAGATGTTTGCAGGGGTGTAAGTCAGCTTCTGGGATTTTGATTAGTGTCATCTCTCTGATAGTTCTTGGTTCCACTTGGAGATTCATGATCTCTTACTCATCCCTGGGTGAATTCAGAGAGGCAAGTGTCACTGAAGAAGTTTCTGGAAGATTCCATGATCATCCACCTTGCAAATTGTCTCTGCCATTTGTCTACTCTCGCTCATCGCACCCTACAGAAGGGCTTTCCAGTATGCATCGCACCTTTTACACTGAGCAGGTGAGATGCATGACACCCTTAGCGCTGAGTTGCCTGTATGGTCCAGTTTTGACCAGTTCTGAGCAGTTTTCCATGGAGAACTTCTGGGAGATGATGTAATAAGCTGACCTTGTTCCTTTAGGGTATAGAACAACACTTTTAGGGATTTATAAGCCCTTGGTTTATGGACATATGTGACTGGGGTTGCAGTGCCCAAATATGTCTATAACAAGGAGGAAAATAATGGAAAATGAAGAAAATAGAGGCCTCATTGATCAAAAGGCTTATGAGGATCAGTGGGTAAGTTTGGTCGGATCAGTTTTGGCGGAGCTATCTTCTATTCTCTCTCTCTCATACTCTTAGATACTTAGAGTTTCTTGGAGCACTCTTGGAGGGTGTGGCATACTTGGAGTTTCGGAGCAAGAAAGAAAAGAAACAACAAGAAAGCACAAGAGGGCATCGGGATCAACAGTTACAGTGGGTTTTTCTTGCATGTACCAAGTTGCATGTATGTTTTCCTCACTAATTTTGGAATGCATCGCACATGTATGTGGTTTCTTGGTTATGATCTGTCATTGGCATGGAGGATTACCTAGATTGACAGTGGATTTTCCTAGCCTTTTCATTTCCTGGATAGCCATGGTATTGTGGGTTCATTTCTTTATTTTTTTGGTTGGTTCTCATGTTTCCTTTAACTTGGGTTGAGTTATTAGTTCCTAGAGCCTTAGTTGGACAAACACTCTAGAAGCTCTATAATGGATTGGGCTGAGTTATTACTCCTTGAGCCTTGGTTGGAAAAATGATCTAGAAGCCCTGTATTAGCTTGGGATGAGTTACTAGCCCTGGAAGCCTTGGTTGGACAAATGCTCTGGAAGCCCTTAGTGGGTTGAGTTAGTAGTCTTGGAAGCCCTAGTTGGAAAAACACTCTAGAAGCCTAGAAAAAATTTTGGGTTGAGTTACTAGTCCTGGAACTTTGGTTGGACAAATTCTCTAGAGCCCGACAGCAGCCATGGGTTGAGTTACTAGTCCTGGAATACGGGTTGGAAGAAATGAAATGGAGCCCTGGAAGGCTTGGGTAGAGACCAATCTTGTGATGGTTCTTGTGATGTCCGATCGTGAGGTGGAATCATTGTTTTATGGGTTTAGGTGGTTGGCCTCTAGAATCCATGGATGGTTTTGATTGATGTCTTTTATGAGATCCCACATTCATGCTTGGAATATGGCGTGGGGTCACTGGCTAAAAGCAATATTTGGTTCAACCATGTCTACGGTTGGGTGGTACCTAGAAGTCCCAAACTTGGTCAAACTTTTCTATGTCTAATAAAAACTAAGTTCTCCTTTTTTTGTACTTATTTATACGTGGATTTAATGGTTGTTATCTCACTGTTATTTTCATGGTTTTATACTGGTTATAAGCATGGTTAATTGACAGGTTCATGTCATGGTTATTTCATGTATTTACTGTAATTGTTAAAATGATGGATGCAAGACCTAATTGATCTCACAACAGTTCAAGGGGGGGGGGGTGATTATCCTTCTTATCATGTCTCATAAGAGTTTTCAGTGATTCATGCTTTCTCTTGTATCCTAGACTTGTAGATTGCATTGATGCTAAGTGTTTAACAGAATGTTAGTCCCTGTTGGGGATAGTCAGGCCTAGTCCTGGAGTTAGTTTTTGGTTTATTAGTCTTAGTATTATGTGTTTAATGGATTCTGAGAGTTACAACAAGTTCTGGGCAGTGATTGGAATTTTGGTCTTGAAAAGTGCCTTAAATCGCGCAAATTCTAGCACAGGTCTATTGGAAATAGTCCCTAGATGTAGGCATGCAGGATTGTGGGAACATCCAAATCTCTTTAGATGTTGGCATGCCCATAGAATGGGAGCATCCAAAGGTTTAATAACTTAAAAACTCAGTGGGACCCAGGGGCATGATACTTGAGTGGTTGGGATGGATCCCGGGAGTGTTGGTGTTGCTGTGAAAGGTATGTTTGATGTGTTTCCATCGATTCCACTTCCTTAAGGTCACCTAGGAGGTTGAATCATATCATAGTAGCCTCCCATCACATGTTTACCCTGGTTGGTCGGTTACTTGGGTAGCCGTGGGAGGAGGGTGTTACATATTGGTATGGATCAGGATTTGATGTTTTATGAGACATGTTTGGTAGGAAATTTTATGAGGAAGAAGGTGTCAAAACAAGACTTGGAGGATTGGGTGGAAGAACATTGGGGGAAGAGACTATGTTATATTCCTCAACTATGACTTTTATTGAAGGGTGGGATAAGTGTGGTTATAAATAGTAAATTAATTTATAATTTTTGAAGAAAAAAGTGTGGTTTTGGGATTTGTTAAGTTACTTGCTTAAAATTGGAACCCTACTTTTAACCCTAAGACTGAACCTTTTGTTGTTCAACATATCTGGGCTTGTTTTATTGGTTTTCCTAAATGAATTTGGACCAGGGATTTTATGGAAAGGGTGGGGCGAATACTTGGGAAATTATTTTTCTTCGACAAGAAGGTGTCAAAGTCTACTAGAGTTATTGATATGAAGGTGGAAAAAATTCCCCTTGAAGCAGACCTCATAAAGGTTTCGTTTTTGAAATAGAGGTAGCCTAAGGTGACTAGGTTTTTAAACAACCCGTTGACTACCTAGGAGTCCCCTTCATATGTTCCTGGTGTCATGAGGTAGGGCATTTAAGATGCATTTTTTCTTTCTTCACTTCAAAAATTTAAGAAAAGTAGAGGGTGAGGTCAGAGTCGAGTCATGGAGACTTTTCAGTTTGTTAATACTTAGCAACAATAGTACTTCAAGAGGAGGTTGATTCAGCATTAGGGATTATATAAGGAAATCTTGGCACAAGAACTTACCTAAGAAGAAGGTGGTTCGCACTGGTAGAACAAGGAGAATATTGATCAAAGACAATGATACACATTTCCTTTGAATCCTCATATGTGGTAGAAGAGATGCTCCCAAAAAGTCATTCGATTGGATGTTCATTTGTTTTAGTCAATGATTCTCAGGAAGGGAAAGAGGTGCCAAATTGTCTTCAGTCGACTCTCTCCCTAAGCAGAAAGCCTTTCCTAATTTTACCAAGCCTTTTAGTAGGTCCCTCTTTGTCATTAACCCCTCTCCCTATGTCAACGTTGCTGTCGACTCAACAACTTGTAGGTGACGCTGGAGTAGGTGGTGGAGGTGGTAGGACCAATGTGGTGACTTCCTTTGACTATTTTAGGAGGGGCGGATCCATAGAGACCAAAGAAAGCACCTTCTCTTTGAAAAGAGAGGTTTTCAATTTTCTCCAGCAGTTAAGGGTTTTAAAGGCTTTTTCCCCAAAAACTATTCTAGTTGTCGAGTTTCCATCACAACTAATTGGTGAAAAACTTGGGGTGGGGGGGGCATCCAGTGTTCAAATGACCTCCAGATATGTTCCAAAAACCTCCATTAAGGTTTCGTACCTCTCTAGGGTTTTTTTCCTTGATGATTGACAAAATACTCAGACCTATTTCTAGAGGGGACATAAGGCAAGTGTTTTTGGGTAGTGTGAAATAATTGGAATCCCAATTGAATGATTGCCCACTAGAGGAAGGGGGTTTGTGCCAAAATTTTGATTATTTTTTAATCCCCCCCACTGCACAAGAAATAGACATGAGTAAAGGAAGAGGCGCTCATCAAAGGAAACTAGACCTAACATAGGACATTTTATCCGAGTAAATGATGGATCTTAGAGGGAGAAATAAAAGGATGAGACAATATTACAATATTTATGCAATTTTGTTCGGGTACTTAGAGATACCAGGCTTGGTAGTGGGTTTGCCTGATTTTTTTCCTATTAGTAAACATCAGAGGGGTAGGGATTTCCCCAAATAGTGAGGCCTCAAACAATTGTTATAGTTATATAAGTCAGATGTCCTTTTTTTGTAAGAAACAATGTATAGGAGAGAAATAGTTTTATTTTCTTTCTTTGTTTTTAGTTAGTTAGAATTTTAGTATAGTGGACTCTAGAGGTTTATTTGGAGGTATTTTGATGTTCTGGAGTTTAGGGATACATGATATCTCCACTTCTAGCCAACCATTTGGAATTTTGTTAGAAGGCTTCTCCAAGTTGGGTCAAGTTCATTTCACATTGCTAAATTGTAACTATGGTCCTTACTAGAATCATCGATTTTTCTTGGAACAAGCCAAAGGATTAGGTTTGTTGTAAAATCCTTTAGTATTGTGGGACGAGACCTGAACAACATCATATTAGACTAGGAACGTTGGGAAGTTCATTAGGAAAGGAAAGTATGTGGTTGATATCCTAAAGAGATTTGAGATGGAGGATTGCAAACCTATGTTGACACCCATAATTACCAACTTGAGGAAGCTTAATTATTTTGAGAATAAGTTGGTGGATAACACATTGTATAAGCAACTGTGAGGGTGCTTGATGTATATGGTCCAAACTAGGCTAGATATATGTCTTGATATGAACACTCTAAGGCAGTTTATGGAGACTAGGGGGATACATTGGGGTGGTAGTGAAACATGTGCTCAGGTACTTGAGAGGTACATTAAAATATGGACTCAGTTATGTCAGGGTTGGTGGAGTGCAGTTGCATGATTGCATATATTCAAATTGGATTGGGAGTGCAGTGGACAAGAAGAGAACTTCGAGTTGTTTCAATCTAGAGCCAGTTATGATCTCGTGGTTTAGAAAAAACAAAAAATTCATAGCACTTAGCTCAACATAGGTCAAGTACATGGCTACAACTTTGTCACATTGTGAGACCATATGGCTTCACAAAATGCTCATAAGTTTATATGGTCTTGATATGGGGCCCACAATGATTCACTATGTTGCATCAAGCGTTAAAAAGATCTAGTGTTTCTTGACGAGTCCAAACACGTAGAGATCAAATACCACTCCATCATAGATAGGGTCTAGAGTGGTGTTTTAAGGTTGTAGTACATGTCCATGAATGAGCAAGTGGAAAACATTCTCACCAAGCCCTAGTGAAGAGGAAACACCAATGTATTTGTTTTCACAGTTTCAAATTGTAGTTTGACTATACATTATTTTCTAGGTATTAAAAATTATGAGTTAAATAAATCAATTTGGTTTTAAAAGTTTAAAATCAAACATATTTTCTTCAATAATGTTGGCCCATCTCTGTGCAAAAGGTAGTGGGGAATGAAACTCTCAGCATCATGATAAAATGCCCATCATATGCATTGATATCGTGTAATGGGAGTGCACCATTTGAAGGTCTAGTATTCTCAAGAATGTTATCAACCAACTTCCCGAACCTATTATCAAATTCCTTTATTGTTTCATTCTCTTTCTTCTTCATTTAATGTAGTTGAGACAATAACATCCTATTGTTGGGTGATAAAAGGTGTCTTTTAAAACTTTTAATTACCTCACATTAATCATCAACCCAAGAAAGTCCTTTTATTCCAAGAGTGTACACAATATGTGCATGTTATGAATCCAGAGAGTAATGTTTCTTAGAATGAAGTATAAACCTTTAATACAAGAGTAAACAAATGCATTTATAAAACTCAAATTGCAACTGTTAAAGGAAATATTACATCTAAGCATCAAGACTTAATCCTCTACTAAAATCATAATCAAATCTCAAACAAGCAATTCAATTGACAATGGCATCAACCGAGAGCATTGTAGCAATAACCAATCTCTTCTTAACTGATTCAATCTAAATCACACTCAATCTCAATTAAGCAATCCAAAGGGAAATGATGTCAACCAAGAGTTCAGTAGTAGTAACCAAACTCTTTCAGCTGATTAAATCAATAAGGTTCATTGTCTTAACGGCTAATTAGTCTACAATAAGCATAAATAGAATCAAATGACAACGCTGCGAAACATGTAAAGAAAATGTACTAACTTCAATATAGGAAATCAGTAAATAGTAAATAAGATAAACTCACAGAAAATGGGAAAAATATCAAACCAATCAAACTTGCGAGAATCATAAATATATAACACAAGGGATATCAGTTTAATCCACTAGAGGTCGGGCCCTTAGCCACCAGCGAATACTACTGAGCTACTTCAGAGAATACGAATGGACAGCAATGTAAATTATATATTAACCATTGAACTCAAGTCTCATTACAATACGGTCGTGTTCTCCAACAACATGAGTCTGTAAATTAAAATTACAATTGGAAATAAACCGAGATCCATCCCTTTCCTCCTACAGTCTTTTGCTTTTATAGGTAAAAGATAAATGTGATTTCGATCCCGAGGGATTCACAACTGAATGCTATCTTTTGACACCCTTCATATTTAGTGTTGGTCCTCCTGATTCGTCCTCCGACTTGACTACAACCGACGCGCCCCATTCTTCCTTTGTTGGTTTACGCTATACCGTCTCTATGGAACAACAATTGTTCCTTTCGTCTTTTCTCTACATAAAAAGGGGTAAAAGTTAGTTACGGTGGCTAAATCTTAATCGAGAGTAGTTCATCTGTTTCTTATCATAATCTATCAATATGTTAGTGTATCAAGATATGAAAGAGATAAGAAAAGAGGAAAAAGGTGATGGAATTAAGAGTAAATACATACCCATTTCGTAACTCAACACCTACTATATTTTATAATGGACAATTTTTTCATGTAGACATCATGGAAATATTGCGAACTTCTAACACTAGTAATGGTTAAACCCCCAAACCAAATTTAACCATCTTCTTTCAAATAAAAAAAAAAAAAATCAACACCACATCTTCGTGGTCTTGGGCAACACTACCTTCACCACCTACATCATAAAATATTTTCAAATGATCCTCAATAATAATTACATTATTACCAGCAAGGAAGCTAATTCCTATATTTCTCGAGCATGTCATGATGGGATCCATGGATTCTCAACATGCCAAGAGCTCTATACACGTTCTTCATCAAAGGAGGAGTAGCCATGATCTGTAAATCTATCTTTTAAAACAAGAACATAAGATCTTCGACTATGTGGTGGAGGTTTAAATTATTTGAAAGTTCGTTTTTGTTTACCTTTCTTCTAAGATATCTCTAAATCTCTCAATTTGGGAGTAGGATATCTTATACACAACTTGAATCAATGGAATCATGCAAATGAATATGAATATTTTTAAGTGATGGTTTAATAGTCAACAAAGTTTTATGAATTAAAAGATTCTAAGCTCCAAAAGAAATGACTTTTTCCCCTAGCAATAGCATCAAAACGTAATAATAAAATCTAGCACCACTAAAGTATTAAATTCCAAGCACAATGTGTTAGTTGTATAACTTGGAAAGGCTACCCACATTCACCACATTAACTATTCTCTCCTTAGGTTGGTTCTTCTCCGATTCGAGGGGCGTATCCCTAAAGAAAGTCAATCCAATTTTTTTTTCTCCAATTCTAAGGGCGTATCTCTAAAGAAAGTCACTCTAATTTGTTTAAGTCTTTATCAAGTGTTTGTGGACCACTCATTTTGGTTTAATGTGTTTCTAATGTGTTTCTAGTGTGTTTCTAGTGAATGCATGTATGTATAGATTCTAACTAATTTCAAAGTATGATGTAGGAAAGTGTGTGTAGATTTCTAGACTTTAGTCAAGATATGTGAGTATAATGATCTTATTTTGAAGTAATGTTTCAAATTTACCATTAAATGGAAATAATTGAGAAAAAAAAAAAAGTGAAAAATGCAATGCTTGAATATGCAATCTAAATTGAACCTCTCCATTTAGATTTAGATGCAAAAAAAAAGAAAAGATAAATGAAATTATAAAATGCAATATTTGTGAAATGATTCTAAATTGTGATCTAAAAATCTCATTTTTACATTCAATTTTTCAACCATTAACTAATCATAAAAAAATTTATAAACAATTTCCAAAATGTTATAATTATGATTTTGTTTAACTTAAGATGCAAAAATAGGTTTCTTATGCGAAACAAAATTCTAAAAATACTTTCTTAAAGTGGAATAATGATAAAATTTCATGAAACAAGAATAAAAAATTAAAATATAAACTTCTGCAAGAAAATAATCTGGAGAGTATGATCAAGTATCCTAGGTCAATATGCTAACTAGAAAATAAATATCGAAGATAAAAATGCACTAAACTCAACAATTTGAATAAAATTTCCAGTGAATTAATTAAAGGGTGATTCAATGTAATTTAATATTAACAAAATTTTTTTCTAAATAAAATAATTACTAGAAATTGATAAATTTCTGAACAAGTAACAAAGAAAGATTATTATTCCAGAAGATAATGCATTGGTTTTTTATCAAACCCATATTAGTTTGGGTTTGACAAAAAAAATTGCAAACTTTTTATATCTTAACATTCCAGATTGAAATTTATTATTTTTAAATAATAATTTAATTTATGTATCTTCAACTTGGTTCACTATCAATTTTCACTTGCAATTACTCATTTCCTTGTTTAAGGAACCCAGAAGTACAACAATCTCATCACACAAAGAATCAAAAAATACAAAAATTGATGTCAAATTATATCAATTTATTGTATTTTGTCAACCAATAGAATCACACATTTCTCATCTTCGAAAGTGTGACTATAACAAACTCTGCAGAACCATTAAGACAAATGACACAATAAAACTAAACACAATTGAGATTTTGAATAATCTTGCAAGCACTTCATGAAAACAAAAACAAAACAAGAGTGATAGTTTGGAACAACCACACGTAAAACAAAGAGCACTAAATGATTTCTGGAAAGTGTTTGTGTCAAGATACAAAGTCCAAGTTAATTCAATGTCTTTAGACCTAACACATGCTCCCTGCCAGACAACGATAAACACTGTGGATTTCTAGTATAATACTAAGTCGTGTGACCTTCAATTTGAAACAAAAATATTTAGATGTGTGTATTGAACTGTAGCAACATTCTTCTCTATGCAGTTCACATACACTTAAAATACCTCAAAAATAAATAATACATTTTTTTTGTGTGAGACATTTCATTGCCTTTGATATCTACATTTTAAACCTCAAGATGTCGAAAATGGAGGCGAAACCTTCTTAATTTGATGGTTCCCTCGAAATCACTAGTGACTTAATCAGACGCTTAATGTATATACATTAATTATGTGAGTTTTGAAAAGCTCTATAAAAATTTTCATAGCATTATGACTGCTATGCTCGATTCTCGTTCTTTCATGTATTTCCTTTTTCGCTTCTTAATAAAAAACAACACCAAGGATGCTTCTTCACCTTTTAAAAGTGAAATTATAATTAGAGTGAAAATGACTTTTGTATATTATTTTAACTAACAAATATAGTTAATAATTTCAATTGCCCACCCCTGATCGGGGTGTAGCAACATGGAGGAGGTGGGTCAACGGAGATGGGACCGGGAAGTCGCAGGGATTGTCCATACGAGTACAAGGACAGGAATAAGTTTGGGAAGTGGAGGAAGAGGACAGGGGAAGGGCAGGTGGATGGATAGGGAAGGGAAGGAGCAGACCCCGAGAGTAGGTCGGTGGAGCAGGGAAAGGAAGTCAGCGAGGATGGTAGAGGGGCTAGCGAGAGTGTGCGCAGGAGGACGCCAGCAAGTGGCAAGAGGATGGAAGAGGACGGGCGGCAAGAGCAGCCAAGAGCAAGTGAGAGTTAATGAGAGCTAGCGTGAGAAAGGACGGAGGGTCATCATCCCAAGGTGACGGCGTAGGGAATACAACGGTGAGTAAATATGATAGACAGGTGGTAGAGAAGTGTAAGGACAGAATGGGAAGGGGAATAAAACATAAGGGAAAAGAAATAGTAGGTAGTTTCATGCAGTGGGCGAGAACGAGAGTAGGAGAGAAGAAAGGTGGCCGAGGAACAACGACACAGCTCAGAGATAGCAGTGGAGCCAGCGTTGATAGTCGGTATGTTGCTCTACTAGCCCTGAACCTCATAAGAATTAAGATGCCTTTCTGTATAAGACTAGGGAAATTGTCCAGGATAGGTAGTGATTATGTTAGAGATGATTCCAAGAACTCCTGGAACCCTGGCTGGGTGAAGAATATATATTTCTTAAAGAGAGATGATAGAATTAAAACCCTAGCGTCAAAGAAGGTGCCCAAACAGAAAGGAGCAAGTAGAGGAAAGATGAGAAAACCTAGTAAGGATGCTAGGCTGGGGAAGCTCACTCTGGCCAAGTGCTGCCTGAGGCTAGGAGAGGATGGTGCAGGTACCAGGAGTGGAGAGGATTCCACCATGGTAACCTCAATAAATGAAATTCGAGAAATTGTGGCCCTTGTGACTCCTGCTAGGAACTCCTCGAGTAAAATAGAGAGAAAAAACATAGAGTTACATAGAATAAAGAGGATAGAGAAAAGAGGTAAAAGAAGGAATTTCCTGGTCCTGTGAAGAACAGGGCTAGGGTCCTACTGTTTAGACCCTCAGATAGGCCCTCCATGGCCAAGCTTCCCTGTGAAGTACAAAATAGTATTTCAGATATGGTAGTCCTGTGTAGATGCCCCTGTCAAGTTGTTTGAGCGACGGATGACGGAGCGAGACTAGCCTAAGGGTAAAAGAAGAAAGGGTTAGCAGAACCAAAAACCATGAGATAGTGGGGGGGAAGCTAAAAGGAACCTAAAAAAATCTCAGGCTGTTCGGCCTTGAGCGGGATACCAAACATGACTTAATTAAGTGGAAAATTGTTTGGGTGTTAGTCCAACAACGACCTGATACTTTTTATGGTTATGTGATAGGTCTCACCACAAACTACGTCCAACACAAATTGGAGGCTAGAAAAAGGAAAGAAGCAAATAGTAACAGCGACGAAGACAACATGGCAAGAGATGGAAAAGATGCGACCAGGAAGGGCAAGAGAGACACAGGCAAAAATATTGCTGTGGGGGTGAGAGGCCCCAACAGAGAGAAAAGAAAGAGAGGGAGAAAGACAGGACGAGAACACATGAAAACCCTCATCAACGCATACATGGAAGGGAACCCACCGGAGGTCAGAGCCCAAATCGCTGGCTGGGAGCGAGAACTAAATGACAACATAAGGAACCAAGACATTCCCATGGAAGAATGGGAGGACATGGTTCATGACTCAGGGAACTGCCGCGGACGACACACACTCTTCAGACAAATGATCCAACAATATTGGGTCATGAATAATATGGTGGCCTGGGCTATGACCCTCAATAGAGAACAGGAAATAAGCAGAGGTTCGGAGGCAAAGGAGGACACCAAGGAGAAGGATCCCATCAAAGCAAAGCTCCTCAGGGAGATAGTGGTAGTCCAGATCCAAACTTATCGAAACAACTTAGCACTGAGAAGAATTGAACAAACACTGCAGGATATGAAGAGGAGCGAGATGTTGGGTTCCATCGCCAAAGCACCAGCTCCAGTAGTATCCTCGGACGAGGAGTGAACCAGAGGTCCAACTACATTTTTTTGAAGTTCCATGACGAATAGCTTTTACTTGTTAAAATTGAATTGCAGTATAGATAGTATAGATAATGCTGTTAGGCTGATAGAGAAAGACTTACTTAAATTTTGGACAACTTTTAATGCTGACAGATGGCTACCTGGTTTCCTTCAGGTAGGTGGGCCACCTGGAACAAATGGAAAATTTAATTTTGGACAGATAATATAAATAACGAAAGTACTACCAAGTTTATAACAACAAAAAAATTAATTGCCTGCAAATATAATAAAATTACAAATGTGGTTACATTGAAATTTAAATTTCCATATACCAAAATCATAAATGTAGTTACATTGAAATTTAAACTTCCATACAACAAAATTGTAAATGTGGTTACATTGAAATTCAAACTTTGACTTTCATGTGTGCACCTTCTCTAATTTATTATTATATATGAACACTCACAAATTAAGAAGCTATGATATCTTTGTCGGACATTAATGTGGACCATGAGGACCGTGTCACATGTCCCTGATGCATGTTCTTCCATGCGTACTATGGAGACGTCATTACTGATATCCTCACTATGGACAACTTTATTGAGCACTTTGGAAAATTAAAAATTCTAGACATCCACAACCCATCAACTTGTGACTTAGGGCTATGAAAGCACATTGCTTGCTTCAATAACCCTCACACCCTTATTTTCATGTATTTTTATTCTGTATTTTGGTTTTAGCATTATCATCATATTATTACATAAGGTATAAACATAATTTTAGTTATATTTATCATCATATTATTACATAAGGCATATGCAATAATATTTTATTCCTCCATTATATAGTAGTGGAGGATACCCAGCGTCAGTTAAGGATAACTACGACAATTAGGAAGATGCAAGTCCCTATGTGAGCTTACAACTCACCATACTTAACTCATATGGAAATTAAGCATGGGAGAAACCAAATCTAACCCCCCTGTTAATCGAAACATAGGGAGTAACTAAAGAATAAAGAAAACAAAGAATGGGTCCCAACAACGAGGCATGATTAGGTACCCATGTACAAACTCTCATAAGAGAGAAAAAACTCGTCTCCCCGCCGCCTTCCTATCCCCTCCCCCCCAAAAGAGAAAAAGATTCCAATGCTCAAATTATCATGGAGCTAAAATTTTAGATCCTATAATGATCCATTGAATGGCAAGAACATAGGCCTACTCCAATTAAGAGGTACGAAATGTTGAAGTACCAAAACTATGAAGATGAAAGCCATGAAATCTTAATGAGGTTGGTCAATCTTTGAAGTAGGATTGTTGCAAAGGCACAAGGGTGGAAAACACATCAACTTCCCCAAAAAAATCTCTAGAGAAAATAGGTGCCAGTAAAAAAACCAGGACAAAGGCTTCAAACAGAAGCAACACCATCAACCAACAAACAAACAATGAGGCCTATAAGTATGGCAAACTCAGCTCAAATGTTGTACAACAACACTCTTGAAGTTGTCTGAACATTGTCACCATCACACTGATCAAACATAAAAAATGACAATAGTCAACAAAGAAAAAACAACTATATTTGTCACTATCTAATTGCCCCCCCAAAACACAGCGATGGAAGGAGTGAGAATGAATGGTCTTCATTGTCCGCAAATTTTCCCCTGAAACACAACTAAGGAAACAATTGCAACCAATAATGAACAATTGATGCAACACGATGATATGAATTCTGCAAACATTGATTCAAGTGATTCCATGACCATCCATCGATCCATCCACAAACAATCTTGATGATCGACACTAATCCACGGTTCATTCTCTCATGTCTCTTCTGTAACGATCTGAATGCAGGACTACTATGTGACCAAGAATGTTGATGTTTGGGTAATTTCTTTTAATAAGGATGTGCATATGGCTTAGTTTTTTCCTCTACAGACTCAAAGTTGAGCGCAACAAAACTTTCATTCGGAATGACATTTGTAGCCATGTCATCAATCTATTTATCAAAATGAGTAGGAGCATTTTCTTCCAATAAATCACTCTGAATTCCTTCGAATAGAAACAACACCTCTCTAGCCTCAATAGAGTTGGATATAGGTGGGGCAACAACATGATCGTATCCAAGACCTGCTCTTGATGTCTGCAATGTAGGGTTAATAGGAGCAACAATTCCCTGTCCATTCTTCCCAAGTCCTCCAGTGTATCCCATTTTGCTAAGCAATCGAGACCCAATACTTGTAGTATGTTTTTACAAATTGGGCATGATAAAAGCATGCGATAATCCAAGTGGATATTGGTGGCCACTTGCCTATTCCACTTGGATCACCACAATTGTTTCTTTCAGTTTTTTAGTTTCTTTATTTGTAGCACAATTTACTATTTTTGGCAGTGTTTCGGGTCCTGAACTTGTAGAGCCGTTTTGAGGCCCTAAATGAATTTTTTTTGGGAAAACCAAGACCAACATGGGTCTTGGACTAATGTTGGTCATTCAAAAGTTGTAGTCCTCAGATAGATCTTGCTAACGAGGTATTGTGCTTGTCGTACAAAGATCATATGCCAAAGTTATGACCCTGGGAAGTTGATGTACCAATTTACCCAAACGGGGCCCATAGTTTGGCACTTCATCTCCTAGGGTTAGGTTTTTGGATGTTTAGGGATTTCCATTGTTTCTCAATAATAAATAGGCCTTTGACTCTCATTGTAACAAGTTCAGAAGGATGTAGCCGCCACATCTCTTCTCAGAGATAAGCTACCATCGCACAAGCTAGTCTTATTTCCATTCTGTTTGTAAGCATATTTCAGTATTTGATATTAATGAAATGAACTTTTATTTATATTGCATCTTTGTATTTATGGTCATATATGTAATTTGTTGCGTTCATGTTTAAATTTGGATCAGTGGTATCAGAGCGGTCTACTATTTCTCTGTTTTTCTTTGCATGTCCCCAACAAGGTCAGGATATAAGGAGTTAGGGCTCGATCTGGTTGAACATTTGCAATATCAACCTTGCAAACCCCGACGTCCACCCATGGGGGAAGAAAAGAAAGATGAGGGAGCAAGAGATCCTATCAAAATATTGCTCGAGGAGGCCCTCGAAAAACAAAGGAACGTGATGATGGATAACTTTTCCCAGATCCTTCGACGGTTTCCCGCCGGCAGCACATCCATATCCAGCAGCCACTCTGGAGGCACCACTCCTTTTAAAATAAAAGTAAGCTTTGACATTCCCATATTTGAGGGCCAAATAGATGCAAACGTTGTAGATAAATGGTTAAATCTGCTAGAAGGATATTTTTCTATTCATGATTTTTCCAGCCGAGAAAATATTACTTTTTCTCTTCTCAAATCCACCTCCCATGTCATGGACTGGTGGGAAACCTACTTTGAGCAGAAGAATGAAAGTACGAACTCACTGTTTTTAGCGGAAAGTACGACCTCACTATTTTCAACCGCACCCACTTGGAATTCGTTCCAGGATGTCATCAAGGAGAAGTACTATCCTGTCGAGAGCTATGAGGATAAATACATAAAGTTGACAACATTGCGACAAGGAAGGGACCAAGATGTGCCAGAATTTACCAATTTTTTTCATACCCTTCACACAAAGTTTGGTATCAAGGATTCTTAGAAACATTTGGTACTCAAGCACTGTGGCTGCCTACACAGGTACATCCAGGACGAGATGGAGTCCATGGACATCTCCTTGCTTGGCACGACGTACTGATACACTGTCAAGATCGAGCAGAAGTTTAAATAAAAGATACGAGACTTTGGATTTACGAATCCAAAGCAAGGGAAAAGTGCCCCCAAACCGCAGAACAAAGGACAAAGCTAAGGTGGGGTGACCCAAGACAACTTGCTAAATCCACAAGCAAAGAAAAACACCGCAAAGCTGAAGGAGGACACGGGAAAGTGGTGTGAGTTCCATAAGAGCACCACTCACAACACAAGTGAGTGTCAGACCAAGCAGTCACTGGTGGCCGAGATGAAGGCTTCAGAATCAAATGCATGCTATGACTCTGAGTCAGAACCTGACAAGGGGAATGACAAAGGGAAGCAGATTATTGATGCGGACCCCAATGCCACAGTTGCCACCACGAAGATCTAGAAGGAGAAACCTGAAGATCCAAAGGAGGAGGGGCACCACATCCACTCCCAAATGTGGGTAAAGGGCTCCCCGCTACAGTTCATTGTTGACAGCGGGAGCCAAAAGAACCTCATTTCGGCAGAGGTCATGAAGCAGCTGAGCTCACTGACCAAAACATCCCCACAACCGTACACCATCGGGTGGCTTCACCAAGGACGGGATTTTTGCATGAGCTAGTAATGTCGCCTTCCATACAACATCAAGCCTTTCATGGATGAGGTATTATGTGACATTTCTCCCCTTGATGTTTGTGACTTATTATTAGGCCAACCATACTTGTGGAACGACATGTTGTGTATGAGTCAAGGCCTCGAGCTGTTATTGTTACTTTGGGAAATAAGTTGTACAGGATACAGAGGTAACGCTGCCTAACACCATCTCTTTGGTTACTACAAAACAATGTAGTAAGATCATTTCCAAAACTGGGAAATTTATTTTCTTGATGATACGCCCTTAGGGAAAGAAGACGATGGCCACAACCTCCAGACAGGGCCCCTCCGCACGACAACAACAGATGGACAAGCTCGTAGGGGAATACGAGAACATCTTCACCTTCCCCATAGGGGTGCCTCTGCACTCTCAGGTCAAGCACTCCATCGATCTGACCCCAGATGCGTCGTTTCCTAATGGACTAATCTATCGGCACTCTGTTTTGGAGAATGAAGAAATCAAGAGGCAGATTCAGGAGCTACACCAGAAAGGCCACATCCATCTGAGTTCATCACCCTGTGGGAGCCCGATCGTGTTGGTACAGAAGAAGGATGGGACTTGGAGACTCTGTATTGACTATCAGGCGCTAAACAAGATCACTATCTGGAATAGGTACCCGATCCCATGGATTGATGACCTTTTGGACCAACTCAAGGGGGGAAAATATTTCAACAAGATAGACTTGAAGTTCAGATATCACCAAGTACAAATCTAACCGTCCGATGTGTGGAAGACTGCCTTCAAAGCCAAGGAGGCCTTTTTCAAATGGTTGGTTATGTCTTTCCAGTTGATGAATGCTCCTGCAACCTTCATGAGGCTGATGGATGACATCTTACGGCCATTCACCAACTCATTTGTAGTGGAATACTTGAATGATATCCTGATCTTTCGCCAGATTTGGGAAGAGCACCTCCACCACATCAAACAAGTTCTCTAAACACTACGGTAACACAAGATGTGTGCCAATTTGGAGAAATGCACTTTTGGCATGTGGATCCAGCCAAGATCCAAGTCACTCGGGATTGGCCATCACCAACCACTCTGACAGAGCTTTGCAGCTTTTTGGGTCTTGCCAATTTCTACCGCGAGTTCGTGTTAGGATTCTCTCATATCACTTGGCCCTTGAGTCAAGTCACCATGGAAGGAGCGAAAAAAAAAAATATAAATTATTTTGGTCTGAATCTCAACAGAAGGCATTCATAGAGTTGAAACATCGCCTCTACCCTACACCCGTGCTCACATTAACAGACTTGCAACAACCATTTTAGATAGAGACAAATGCCTCTAACTATGCTATTAGGGCAGTCCTTACTCAATAGGGGCATCGAGTGGCATATCACAGTGAGACACTTTTCGACACAGTATGGAAGTATCCCACTTATGACAAAGAGATGTATTTGATTGTACAGGCCTTCTGACAATGGAAGCATTACATTTTGGGGAAGGGAACAGTCATCTACATAAACCACCGACCCTTGCAGTTCATACAGACACAAGGGAAGTTGCAGAATGATCGCCATCAGAAGTGGTCCACATACCTGCAACAATTCCATTTGAATATAAAGTATAAGAAGGGCAACACCAATAATGTTGCAAACTGCCTTAGCCGACCACCGATCATGGCGTTAACCACCATGCTCAACTCTTGTTGGCACGAGACTTCTGACTGGAAACTTCTCTACAAAAGCGACCCAAAATTTGGCCACACATACCAAACGCTCTTGGAGGATCAGCGAGTTCCAGAGTTTCACCTCCAGGATGCCTTGTTGTTCCATTTGGGACACTTTTGTGTTCCTTCAAGCGAGTGTGTCAAGATGATTTGGGAAGCGCACTATAATCGGGCCCTTGGGCATTTTGGGGTTAAGAAAATGGTGGTAGTGCTTTAGAAGTATTTCTATTAGTAAAATCTTCGACAAGATGTTGAGAAGTACACCAGATCCTTCACTACCTGTGTCATTGCCATACTGACCATCAAGAAGCAAGGCCTCTATACTCCGCTTCCTACCCCTAGTCGACCTTGGGAATCCATATCCATGGATTACACGTCGGGCCTTCCTTCTACTAAGCATGGAAACAACTGTGTTTTTGTGGTCGTTGACAGATTCTCGAAGATGACCATTATGGCAGCTTGCAAGAAGAATATCACAGTAGAAGCCACTGCTAAACCCTTCTTCGAACGAGTGTGGGTAGACTTTGGGATCCCACAGTGTATCATCTCAGATCGGGACAACAAATTCCTCAGTATATTTTGGTCCAGTTTATGGTCAATGTTGGACACCCAACTCATTAAGTCCACAACTTTCCTTCCCCAAACTGATGGCCAGACAGAGGTCGTCAATAGATGATCGTACACATTATGCGCATGTACAACTTAAATCATCCACACACATAGGATGAGAGCCTCCCCTATGTCCAACACATCTATAACCAAGCTCTCCACAGCTCGACTGGCCACAACCCTTTTCAGGTGGGGTTGGGATTCTAGCCACTATGTCCCATTAATGTGGCCATACCATTTGTAGCTACTCACGTAGATTTGGATCATGTCCAGTCTGAAGCCAATAAGGCAAACAACTTCTTTGAGCACATCAAACATATCTGCCAATAGGCCCACGACATTCTGCAGAAATCAAATGCCAAGTACAAGAAGCGACATGATCAACATCAGGTGCCACACAAGTTTCAAGTGGGTGACAAAACTTGGTTTTGTTCGCAGAAGGAATGCCTTATCGAAGCCTATCGGAAACTCAGACCACTCTGATATGGTCCTTACACCATTACTAAGGTTGTGGGAGATAATGCATTTGAGCTCAACATTCCCCCATTCCTTGGCCTTCACCCAGTATTAAATGTGGATCGCCTTTGGCCATACTTTCCACCATTACTAGACACATCCAACATTGCAGAACAACCCACACCAATAGATTTAAATCTAGACTGCATGGAACAAGCTGCAACTGATCGGATAATGGACACGCAGATCAAGAACACTCGCCAACAGAAGTTCCAACTGTATTGAGTTGTCAAAGTCGACCAACTCTTTCACCAGGGACCAAGTTCAGCAGAAGTTTCCTCATCTCATGGAGGAACTCAACGCAATGGGAACCATTGGTTCCTAAGGGGGGAGGAATGATCCAGGTGGATATTGGTGTCCACTCGCCTATTCCACTTGGATCCCCACCATTGTTTCTTTCAATTTTTTAGTTTCCTTATTTGTAGAAAAATTTAATATTTTTTATAGTTTTTCAGGTCCTGAACTTCTAGAGCCGTTTTGAGGCCCTAAACGACGATTTTTTGGAAAAACCAGTATCAACCGATCGAGCTTCATAAATCGATGTTGATCTTTCTAATGAGATATTGTGCGCGTTAAATAGAGATCGTACACCAAAGTTACAATCCTGAGAAGTTGATGTACCAATTTACCCAAACAAGGCCCATAGTTTGGCACTTCATCTCCTAGGGTTAGGTTTTTGGATGTTTAGGGTTTTCCATTGTTTCTCAATAATAAATAGGTCTTTGAGCCTCATTGTAACATAGTTCAGAGGCATGTAGCCGCCACATCTCTTCTCAGAATTAAGTTATCATTGCACGAGCTAGTCTTATTTCCATTTTGTTTGTAAGCATATTTCAATATTTGATATTAATGAAATGAAGTGTTATTTCTACTACATCTTTGTATTTATGGTCATATCTGTAATTTGTTATGTTCCTGATTAAATTCAGATTATGTGATGAGTCATGATCATCAACATAAATTCAACATCATTCAGTGTGGAAAAAGATGAGTCTAGAAGCTCAACATCAATCGTCTCCATATCCAATTTCTGAAGATGACTAACCTCCCATTCAAGTTGTTGCTTAGGTTATTGCCATTTTTGAATAACTTCATCCTTCTCAATCAACTCTTGAGATAATGCATCATAATCTTGTTTCAAAAGTTGATATTGTTCCCACATTGTTCATTATAAACTGTTAATCTCCATAACATCCTGATTTTTTTTTCTCTTCAAATTTTTTTAGTTCTTGAGTCAGAAAAAGACCCAACTTCCTCCTCCACGTCATCAAGGAGATCAATCGTCCCTTGAAAGTCATTGTTGTATAGGTAAATCCCCTCTACGGATAGAGGCGATCCCTACTAGCCCAACAGGGGTCTAGCAACAATCGAACAATGCTACACTGCAGGCTCCTAGTTGTAATTAACAAGTGGGTGAGAATAACCTACTTGGATTCCAACGCTTGTTTGTCGAAGAGATACTCCTCTCGCTCCTTCGCTCCAGCCGATCACAATTCCCCGCTATCCTCGCGGATGAATACCTGCACAAGCAA
>APFE030010204.1:0-14226 GCA_000404065.3 Pinus taeda
TATTATTGAAGTAATAAATACATGGTTTTAGATATTCAGAAAAAACACAAGAGTTTTTGAATATTTCATTCCAACTGGGAAACAACTGTTGGTGATCAAGTCCAAGATGGACCTTCCCTTAAAAATCACCTAAAAATCCCTAGGAGAAAAATAATTAGAAACAAATGGATTTAATATGATGGGAGAGAAATATAATATTAAATCACTTAGTTGGAGAAAGATACTATGTTAGGCTGGAAGAGAGACTGCGAGAGAAAAAGGCAAGCTTTAAAGAAAAATGAAAGAACCTTTTTTGAAAAAGAAAAATAAAATGACTAGAAAGAAAGCTTTGCATACCTTAAAAGTAGGATGCTGCTAAAATATGTTAGGGAAGAAAAAATATATAAAATAAAAAAAAATCACCAAGGATGAGGGAGGATGGATTTTTCTCGTAAGAACATATCAATGCAGGTGAGAACTGGAGGATAGAGTTCTTAGTCAGGAAAATGTGCTCAGTTCCCAAGTAATTTTCCAAGCAACATTTCTTGTTAGGATGTTGGTATTTTATCTTTGAGTTATGTGAAAATTTAAAATAGTTGATGTTTATGATTTATGTATGAATGATCAAGGAAGGTTTTGTAACATTATGCGTGTTGTTTTTCTAGTACAACAAATATATTTTCTCTCACATGAAACATAATTACTTTTGCATGAGTTTGGTGTTAGTCTTCAAAGACGAGGGTGATTGTATAAGTATGCATGGGAAATAAATAAATAAATATGTGTCTTGTTGTGTGGGTCTCGGCCCATGTGGTGAAATATTCAGAGTACTTGATGAATATAGCTTAGTAAGGTTAAGAACCTAGATGTGATTTAGGAAGATAGAAATGTTATTATAGAAATTAACTATTCTCTTCTCAAGATAAATGAAGTACCTATGCTAATAGTGAAGTCTATCTTTAAATTTGAGTATGCATAAACACGATCATGTTGTTTTCGTTCTAGAAAAAAGGGAAGAGACTCTTATATTTACTCAGAAGGGAACATTTAGTATAAATAACAGTGTGTAGCTTGGAGGATTACTCCCACTGGATATGATGGGGGAGTTCAATTTTGATCAGCAATCATACTACGCTAGTATGTTGTGAGCCTCAAGAATGAAACCCATATCCAAAAGAAAGTATCAATAAAACAAATGAGTGATATCCTTGTTGTGATACATGTGGAATTTAGATATTAAACATAAGGAAAATCAGAACTAGAAACAAAAGAAATAACTACAAAAAAAAGGCAACATCAACTTTTCCTATGTTCAAGAAATCAATAGAATATAAGCATACATGCCACTAGGAAGAGTGGAAGCAAGAACGTGAAGTGATAACTATAGGTTAGAACCATAGTATTCCTAGGGTTGTTCAATCATTATGAGACTAGGTACAAAAAATGAAATTATTAGAGTCAGTACGCAGGTGTAACACATGACAATATAGAACAAAATAAACATAGACCATGAACCAAACCTCCATAGTATTCGATGAACATGAAACAAACAATTATGGAATATAACTCTTGTGAAATAGTACTCAAATATTTGCTGAGGTAGTGCACTCAAGAAGACGCTAGTTTTGCTAAGTTCCAAACTAAGACATTAATCTAACATCGAGATGTAAATCATGAAGAATGAAGGAAAAAATTGAAAACCACGTTGCAATAATAGCAATTAAGGAAGCATTCTTTAGTTGCAGGATAAAAATAAGAGGAATCTGGGTTAAATCATTTTTCTATCACATTGAAGATGTATAGATTGTAACATACAAAATCGAAATAAAGCATGAAGTAGGAAAAATGACCTTCAAAATTTAATTATAAACTCACATACGAAGTTAAAAGAAAATGGAACCATTTCAATAATATAAATCATTTCTAAAGGAAAAAAAAAATATTTATATAATCATTAAACATTCCAGCTCCATATACAATGTGTCGTGGTGCTAATTCATAGAGTTGATACATATAACACAAATTTATATGAGAAGTAAACTAGATAGTACACACACCCACAACAATATGTTTCCTATTATTCTTTTTTTTTGCTCTAGAGACTCACTAAGGTAACTATTCTACATTGAAAAACCAACAACTAAAATTTGAGCTCAATTGACCCTTGTGCCATAACCAAACAGTAAAGAATCCATGGGAAATTGACTTGTAGGAATGATGGAAGGAAGCTAGGAGCAGAAGTTTGCCTCGTTTTAATGAACACAGTGGAGAATAGCTGCATTGTACTTGTCAGTATAAGTTTGAACAAGGGAGTGAGTCTAAAAATAATTTTTGGACATAATAATAATAGAACATTCCTTCTAAAAGAAACATGAAGTCAACAAGCAAAAAAACCCCACAACACGGTGGCATCATCACTATAGTTCAGAAAAAATCTTCATTTCATGTTCATGTAGATATATATATAACATAATTACCACTCAGAGAGTGAGCGTGTGTATTATTTCCATAATGGGAATGGTAGATTATAGCAAAATAGGGGAAGGATATGTGGTAAAAAACATTTTCCACCAAGGTTTGAACCCTTAGTCAAATTTAGTATTCATGGGTTATTATGGTCCCATAACCCTTTTGGAAACATAAATGATGTAAACCTAATTTTTAATTACCTTAAATATCCACACAGATAAGGACCCAGTCCAAAAGCAGTAAATTCGAACCCTGCATTACAAGGAATCACACCATAAGCTACTAAATGAAGGATAGAGGAGCACCAAGTATCCCATTAGCAATGTGCTAATAGAAAACATAAAATTTCAAGTCGGGAACTAATTAATAGAGGGAAGCCCAAAATAACAGTGAGAATACTCCACATTAAGGGAACACATTGAATTCTCATAGATAAGCATAACTTATGCCCGATGTGTAGAGAGGAAGGAGGTATGGTATCACTATGCTACAGTAGTAGAAAAAAATTATTAGCTCTGAAGCTATTAACTAAAAACCAACAACGATAATATATTTAAAACTCTTATCAACATACCAATGGATATTTCCTTGATTTGCAAACAAGATATACCTGTCATGAGGACCTAAGAGGAAAATACAACTGCAAGTAAACATAGATGTTCATGGTTGTGTTCTTCAGGCATGAAACCATTCCAAAATGATGAAAAGCAAACATCTAAAAGAAATACAATGAAATCAAATCGTAAGGTATAGGGTTGGATGAAGGAACCTCCACCTCTAGATTATGGAAACCACATTTTTGTTGTTATATTACCAACGTACTGACAGGAATATGGAAATCACATGCACTGGGAGGATGTGGTGTAGCATGAATCACTCACATAAAGTAGTGAATATCAACAAACCTTTAAAATATCACATTTAGCTGCGGTAGAAGGAACCTAGAACTAAGACTTCACCATATATAGTCGTTACCAAGATTTGAATGCTACTACTATCAAGAGTTCTTTTCCTTAGGTGCTAATGCATAGAAACAGTATAAACATGAATTACGAATGATATAACGTTAATTATGCAATTCAAGAACATAGGTCATGGGGGGATGTGATGAGCTTCTTTAAGCTAAGGTCATTTTGTTTCACTTTGAAATAGGGAATTTGTTAATATACAACCATTGTGTGAACTCATAAGGAGTCGATTACAAGTCGAGTAGAAAAGGGTCATCTTCATATTATATGGTGACTAAGTACAAGCTGTATCATCGAACTATATTGAAAATAAAACAAAGTGGGAAATTTCTATAATGTATAGGAATTATAAAAAATCAAAGTGGGACATTGTTATAAATTGAAGTCATGGTATGATTATATATAAAGTTAGGACTTAAGAACTTTTAAGAACTTATAGTCACCTATCAAATTTAAAATGGTTTGGTGACAAAAATAAGGAAATATAAAAAAATAAACTCCCATTTAAAAATAATTGCATTGAATGGTAGTCAAACTAACATCAAATTAAGGGATAACTATTAAACTATGCGTCCACCAATCAAAAGTGTAGTCTGAAAGTAAGTCGAGAGGACTTAAGAAGAAACTAATAATATAATAATATATATAATATATAATATATATATATATTATAATAATAATATTATTATTATATATATTAATAATAATATATAGATAATTAGATATAAACCTTAATTAATTCATTAGAGAAAATAAAGAAAAAATAATGGTGTTCAAGACTAGAGTACATACATAATGGTCGTTAGAAGAAGTAGTTTCAAAACTAGGCCTAAGGAAACAACAACGATTGCTTGGGAAAAAAAGGGGCTGTCTGCTATCATACATAAAGGGGAGGGATAATTAAATATCAATTTTGTTGTATTTAATTTATGTTGTGCATTGATAATCGAGAGAAATTCCTTAAGTCGATTAATATGTAAAATAGTAACATATTGTTACTTAATGGCAATACAAACCAAAAACTAATTGAAGGAACAATGGGTCCTATCATGATAGTTATAAAAATACTATTCCAATACAAAATGCACAGCGAATGTGATTTTTTTTTGGTAGAATGAGGAGGTAAGAAATTTTATCCTCATATGATTAAAATAAGATTAGAATAAGAATATACAATTATGGAAGAGATTACAAATAGATAAGGAAAATACGATATGGTGGAGGTTGAATTTTAGGTGTTGGACAAGCCTTTCGAAGGAGAAGTGTTTCTATTCAAGTACAAAGATGAGGTGTTATTTCTAAAACATAGTTTTTTTTAGAAAGAATATATGATTCATCAAAAAATGTAGGAGGCTTCAATTAATATGAGCAAGCTCACTTTTTTCGTGTGTTTCAACCACCATTGAATGGTAACTTTCTTTGTAGAGAACAACACAATCCACTTATGGTAAAGTTGTCTGTGATTTTGAATAAGGTGTTTGTTAGCGAGGACTTCCTTACCTAAGATCATGTGTTTTATTGAAACACCATAGTGAATTTGTATCCTAGGTTGATTGGTGTATTGGATATTACATGATAATGGTGCCATGAGAAATTGGGAAAAAACAGATCTTGTAACTTAATGATTTGTGAGGAAACAATTGGGATAACAATGGTGCATCTATGATTACAATTATGACTAAAGTCTGATTGTTATCAGAAATGAGAGGATTTTATGGATATTTAACAATCTACATATGACATGTGAGATCTAGCTTTTCTTAGCATTCCAATTTCATTTATTTACATGATATTTTGAGCAATAGAGGAGATGGACTCGATAAGGTTCTTGAGGGGAACTACATGATCATGTCCACTATTAAATTTTAAAAGGTGGTGCATGGACTGGCGATTTGTGTGTAGAGAGGTGTTGTTGGAGGAATTTACGAAGGAAATTATCGATATGAATAAGTCAATATTTGGAGGCATGTCAAAAAGGCTATTGTCTTTAGCGCATAAAAAAATTTAATAATAATAATAATAAGAGGGTATGGATTTCATTTCATTACAACCAATGGATGTAACAAGTACACTACGATATATTCAATAGCCTTCTAAAAAATCATAATGAAATAGATATTTCATGAAATATAAAAAAATTGGAGGTGCCAAATTAGTAGCTAGTTTTACTAAGCTATTAAAATTTTATAAAAATAGTAATTTTCATTAAATACAAAAGAAGATATGGGAAATATCATCACAACCATACCATCTTGGGATTTATTATTAGAGAATTAAGTTAAGATAAACTAGATTTAGTGTATGGAAGTTTCGTTCAAAAGGGATATACTCCTAGAAGGTCGTATCATATAGTTAGCTCATAATATTGTGGAAAAAAAAGAATATCCAACTTTTATTATATAAACAAAAATAAACAAGGGTAAAGAAACTATAAGAAAACAACTAAATATACACATATCAAAAGGTTGTGACAAGCTTTATCTGCTAGAATCTAGGGCAAAGATGGACTACTGAAGAAATTTGGCATATTTTATTTTATTATATAAACAAAAATAAACAAGGGTAAAGAAACTATAAGAAAACAACTAAGATATAAACGTATTAGAAGGTTTTTATAAGCCTAATAGGCTAGAATCTAGGGTATAGATAGACTACTGAAGAAATTTGGCAATACCATAACCTTGTTCCACACAAGGTATGGTTCAAAAGAAAACATTGGAAATTTGCTTATAGCAATTGTGATACTCTACAAATAATATATCTAGAAGTGTAGTGAGATTACACTCATAACACATATATATTGAGGGATAAAAAGAGAAATAAATACTAAAATAGAGGATACAAAGTAACGTTATGTACAAATTACCTCCAATTGGAGCATGCACACATATTTAAAAGATTTATGGGACAATATCTAGTCTCATGCAACCAATTAAAAAGGAGCATTTGAACTCTAAAAAAAGGAGAAATAAAATAAAAAATTGCATGGTCTACACCATGCATACAAGAGACTAAAATGGTAATAGTTAAAAAAAAACAATCACAAAAAGGGTTACCTTATTCCTATCAGCAAAGGACGAAAGCATAGTCTAGTTGAACAGTTTAGTATGCTATAATGAAAACTAAAATGTAGGTGAAAATTCAAATCTAGTTCATAAAGGAATGTTTTTAGTGTCCTTGTAAATGTGTATAGGATATAAAGTAAAGAAAATTGTAGCCAATATATCATCCAACATCCAAAAAATATGTTAACTCGGTGATACATATGTAGGACGAGATAGAACAATAATTGCAAATTACTATTAAAGGAAGAATTAATCAAGAAAAGAACAAAGTATGTACAACAATTAGGGACTATAAAATTCAAAACAATTGTAATAAGAGAATTTTAACTACCCAAGAAACCAAAAATGCATGAAGACACTCAGGAATAGTGTAGAAAAGATGCATAAATCATCAGAATTATACACAAATAAAGGCCAAGATTAAGATTTCAAATAGGTAATCCCTCAAACAATAGTGTAATCGACCCTAAAGAGAAGAAAATTCGTCCTTAATTTGGCATAAAGTTTACAAATGAAATGGTCTCAAAATTGTATGGGAGTAGATTTCTCTTGTTGTTTAGTTTGAAAACCTGCTACTTAGAGTTTTATAGAACCAAAATAACTTTAAAAGAGGTTGATTTGATGGTAGTTAATTAAAAAATGATTGAAGTGATGAAAACAAACAAATTGGGAATGCAGATTGAAAAAGAAGAAGCCAATTACTTTTGAAGAACAACTAGCAGCAAGAAATGTTTGGCTAGACGATGCAACCATAACCCTTAAACTTAATTTTTGTTGGTTGATGTAATGTTATTCTCAATCAATGAAAAACTATATTAGCAAAATGTGTACTAAGACAAGGAATGCACATAAAAATTTAAGGAGAAGAGATTCCATGGGTTATATATTGGATTCAAACTCATGTAACTTTCATCAACAACCTGCAATGCAGGACAAACTGAAAAATTCAAGGGAGTGAGTTAAAGGAGAGAGGATGAAGTGTAGAACGAATGCTAAAAATTTGTCAAAGTAGATTTTAATAACATTTGTGGGTAATGTGAGTCCTTTATTTTCTATTCCTCTTACTTTTGTGGTCTTTGATGTTGTAATAATGAAGAAGGGGGTAGAAATTACTTAAAGTATTATTTCCTCTATGTAAATAAAACAAAAGACCATGAAAGACAATTAACAATTCTATATTTTGACTTTCGTAATAAAAACATTGGATGTTTCTCATGTCATTTGGCACAATCGGTTTGTAAAGGTACTAAGGACCTACTAATACTATTGTTATGCTATCTTGAAACTATTGACCTTGTTGGATGCATGTGATAATTTGTGCATTCAGGTCGATAACCTTTTGTGGAACATGTGAATAAAAATGTAAAGAACCTATTTAACATGCTATGAAATGTGTGTGATTTGAACAAAGTGGTAGAGGTACTTTGGAATTGAGCCATAACTCATAGCACATTGCGATAGAATGCACCTTAGGATTCAGTAAACTATCACAAAAGAAAAGAAGAGAAATTCGAGATATGTTTCTTTTCTATCATGAAAAAATATGGAATTGAGATAAATTCTCCTAAAAATCCCTAAGGGAAAATAATTAGAAATAAATGGAATTAATATGATGGGAGAGAAATATCACATTAAATAACTTAGTTAGAGAAAGATACTAAGTTAGGGTGGAATAAAGCACTACGAGGGAAAAAAAAAAAAAAGATCCTTTTTTGAAAAACAAAAACAAGCCTATGCAAGAAATTGCAAACCTTAAAAGTTAGGAACCTTAGTAAAATATGCTAGGGAAGAACTATAATATATATATAATTATTATATAATATATTTATATATATATATATATATATATATATATATATAATATTTATATATATATATATATATATATATATATAGCCACTAAGGAATAGGGGGGATGATCTATTGGCAAGAACCTCATTAAGGGGAGAAACAGGAGGATAAAGTTCGTGGTCGGGAGGAACGTCCTCAGTTCCTGAGTAATTTCCGAAGCAACATTTCTGGTTAAGATGTTATTATTTTATCTTTGATTTCTATGAAATCTTAAAATAGTTGATGCTTATAATTGAAGTATGAATGATCAAGGCAAGTTGGGTAAAATTGTATGTGATGTTTTGCTGGTAAAATGAATATATTATCTCTCATAGGAAACACAATTATTTCAACGTGAGTTCGGTGTTAGCCTTCAGAGATGGGGGTGATTATATAAATTGCATGCTAATATATATAATATATATATTATATATATCTGTGTGTGTGTGTGCTATGTCGTGTGGTGTGTGTGTGTGAAAAAATTGTGAGAGTACCTGATGAAGTATAGGCCTGAGTTAAAGTTATAACCTAGCCATGCCTTAGGTAGATAGAAATGTTATTAGAGAAAAGTTAACTAGTTTTATTCTTTAAGATAAAGCAAATTACCTATGCTAATAATGAAGTTTATATTTATATTTGAGTTTTCATAAACAAGGTCATGTTGTTTTCATTCTGGAAAAAAGGGAAGAGACTCGTAGATTTCCTGATAAGGGAAAAGTTAGTAAAAATACCATTTGTAGGTTATTGCAATACCTATAAGGGTATGTGTCTAGGAGGATTACTCCCACAGGAGATGATGGAAGAGTTCATGTTTGATAAACAGTCACATTACGCTTGTATGTTGCGAGCCTCAAGAATGAAACCCAGATTGGAAAGAAAGTATTAAGAAAAAAATTTGAAATAAATTAATAGAAGTTAGGTTATATATATATATATATATATAATATATATATAGATAGATAGATAAATAGATAGATAGATAGATAGATAGATAAGATAATGAAGTTCTGTTGTATAAATCATAAAGTTACATTTTGCATGTACAACCATGTTAACTAGTGAGAAAAATTAGTGAGGTAAATGAGTGATATCCCTACTGCAATACATGTTGAATTTAGGTATTAAACTTAAGGAAAAGCATAACTATAGAAATAAGAATCAAGTACAAAAGCAAAGCATCAAATTTTCCTATGTTCAAGGAAACAATATATTTTATGCATACATGCCACTAGGAATAGTGGAAGAAAGACATGAACTGATGATTAGAGGTTAGGACCATAATATTTTTGGGGTCATTAGATCATTATGATACCAATTAATAGAAAATTGAAATTATTAGAGTGCGCAGTGTGGTGTAACACACGACGGTATTGAGGAATGGAACACAAACAAAGAATGGACAAACCTTCCATAGTAAGTTCAATGTAAACATGAAAACGATTATTATGGAATAAAGTACTCAGGTGAATAGTACTACATATTTTCTAGGTAAGTGTGCAAATGTATATAGGATAGGTTATATCTAAGTTCCAACATAAGGTAGTAATCTTACATCAAGATGTAAATCACGAAGAATGATGGAAAATTTTGAAAGTGGCATTGTAATCAAAGTAGTTAAGAAAGCATTATTCAGTTGCAGGATAAAAATAAGAGGAATTTGCACTACTATAAAATGGCTAATTAGTTACTAAAAAAATGACTAAAGATTGTATCTAAATGACGATTTTTCGTTGACTAACCAGTAGTAGCTAATTTACAGTATCTTGTAACACGACCAAATTTTAGTTATTTTTAGCTTAGCCATTAATTTGTTATCTCAATTTCATCATCTAGTAGTATATTTAGTCATACATTTCATCATTAATTTAGTCATTAATGTTGATAATTAATGACCAAATGTACAACAAAATATATTACTATATGATCACCCAAGAAAAGCAATTTATGACCAAATAAATATGACAAAAAATGTCGGTCATGTTATAAGATACTATAAATTAACTACTAGTAGTCATATATATGAAAATTGTAGTCATCGTTTGAAACCAATTAATGACAAAAAAAATATGACTAAATTTTTGTCGTGTTATAAGATACTGTAAATTAGCCACTACTAGTTGTATATCTGCAAAATTTAGTCATCATTTGTAATCAAATTTATCATTTGCAGTAGTCATTTATCTTTTTTTTGTAGTTTCATATTCATTATATAAAGACTAATTTAGTAGGTTATATTCATTTCATTTACTTTCATTAATAATCATTATAAACAACTAATTTAGTCATATATTAATTTTATTTGTGTTTATCATTAGTCAATATAAACTACTAATTAGTAGTTTTAGATTGATTTTGTGTGTTCATTATTAATCAACATAAATTAATTTGTATGATATTTCGACTAAATTAAAAAAAATATCATACAATGTGCATGTTTATGTAATATAAAAACACAAAGTGAGATATGTTAATTACGATACCAAAAAATATCAAGTGTAATGATAAATAATTTCAACCACATCAATTATATTATATGAAATGTCAAGTATTACAATACGAGTTTCCAACTTAATATTGGTTGGACTAAAATTTACACATGAAATGTTGTTTCATTACTTCAAAATAATATCATTGTGTTTCCAAGGAATTGTAGCTATATTCACCAACTCTGATGAGTTGACAATTAGTGTCTATGTGTGTCTTATGCGGGATATTGGTTGTAAGGGTATCACTTGAGCAATTGTTTTTCTCTCTCTCTTTTCGTTTGTCACTCTAGGGTTATTGTTCTCATCTTTCTTCAATTCTTGCTTTTTACCATCAATATTGAGTTCACTTTGGGAAAACAAAAGAAGACATTGTTGAGTGTAAGCCATGAAAGATGATGAACACTATAATATAAAGTAAAGTAAACTATAAATTATTTATATGAGATATACCTCAACGTGTGCAATGTCAAAGCAATTTTTCCCCATAAATGTATGAAACTTGAACAAGTTTTCTTCAATTGGGCAATAGTGGCGACCATGTGGCGAGATGACTTGTATAAACAAAGAAACTAAAATTTAACCATAGAAATGAACACCTTAGTCACTTAGTATTCAACATTTAGGGAAATCTTAGGCACAATCATGCTAACTAAGTTACATGCTAAAAAGCTCAAGTTGTAGGTAACTTGTGAAAACAAATAATTTGAGATGTGATGTTTAATCCTTGTCATTTTATTCAAAACAACATTTCATTCTCTAATGCATGAACTCGGTCAAGTATATAAACAAAATGAAAGTAAACTTTTCTATAGTCATGAAAATATTTTAACACAAAACAACTAAAACGATTTCAATCAATATCCTGCAATATTAATTTCATCTTCAAGATTTGGTTGTTGTTTAAATGGACATGATATCAAGTATTTTCAATTTCATAGTTAAAAGACAAAAGAACAAAATAAATGTCCAGAATACAATCAAACAATAAACATAATATATCATGGAATGGACATTGTAATTATAAAACAATTGTTTACCTATTCGTTGATGTCTTGTCTGGCATTTCTAAAACTTTGCTTGCCCAAAATAACCAATGAAGTGAAAGAATCACAACATTAAAAACCATAAGAATCCCCACTAAAAACATTTGAAAAGTTGATGGCTCGGGTTCCTGAAGGATCTCCAACAACAATTTAATCATATCCAAGTCATGCTCTGCATTCTCTCCCCATCCCCTTTTCGATCACATCTCTTGTAACCTACCCACAACAGACTTAAGTAATAATCAAATGAAGACATTGACCTTTTTTTTTATCTTTTCTATCTATAAAATTTGAATCTAAAAATACTTTAACACAAAAAAAACTATAATACTAATATTATCTTCAAGTTTTGGATGTTCTTTAAATGGACATGATACCAAGTTTGTTAAATTTTATAGTTAAAAGACAAAATAAAATCAAAGTAAAAGTTCAAAATAAAATCAATCAATAAATAGAATATATCATGGAATGGGAAATGCCATTATAAAAAAAGTATTACTTATCCAGCAGTGTCTATCATTCTTAAAATTGTTTGCCCAAAACAACCACAACGTGAAATAGTCACAAAAATAAAAAACATAGGAATCCTTCCTAGAAACATTTCCAATATCAATGGATCAGTACCTAAAGGATCTCCAGCAATAAATGAATCATATCCAAGACATTCTATGCATTGTCTCCCCATCCTTTTTCCAATCCCATTTCTTGTAATATGCCCACACTTGAGTCCGGTAACATTCAAATGAAATATTTTATATTTTTGTACAAACAAATGGAGATTTGTTAAGCATGCTAACTGCATGGTACATATACTAATAAATATTTGTAGAAAATAATATTAAAAGATTTTAAATTTTTGTAAAATAAATTTGGAGATCTTTCAAGTAGGTTAATTGCATGGTACAAAAATCATTTCTGCAAATGTATCCATAAATACCATCTTACTCATAAATATTTATAGAAGATTTTTCAAGCAGGAAACGTGTACAACTTTGGGGTCCTAGTTGTGTGAACATTTAACATATTTGATGCATACTCGGTTTCCTTCTTATTTATTTGAGCTTTGAAGGCCCTTCATCTGGTGATCCTATAATAAGAGTACCTCTACCACCATAACCCTTACACGAAGTTAGTTCCTGACTGCTTCCAGTATTTTAAGTTTCTATGGTTGCAAAACAATAGAGGTCATACCCACAATGTATACATTTACAGACTTTGACTATTAACCCAACCATTGTGAGTGTGAAAGGGACTTTTACTTCTTGGAGCATTTGGAGGGCCTAGAAGGTTGCCTAGAAGATCACCTCTCTACTCTCTAGAGTTGGCCTTCTACGTTTTTAGATTTGATTGTGATTTTACTTCTAGTCACTTTATTTTGTATATGAGTTAGTTTGGAGGTCCCACTTTATATGGACATCATTCTACCTAAAGCAGTCTCATTGAGGTACTTCAGTAGTCATTTGTTGGAAATTAATATATTTATCTTATCTACTAGTTTAACATATCCAGAAGGTTGTCTTACAACAAAACAAATATGCTCAATAGATACACTAATACAACAATAAATCATGAAAGTGAAGCTTAAGATATCAATTTAGGCATATGTAGTAAAAGAAAACAACATTATATTGAATAACTAGCCTTGAATAATACTTTTGAAATCTGATAACATAAACAGTCTAGAAGAAGGTCAACACACCTCTCTCTCAACCCCTCAAGAACTAGCATTATGCCACTATAACAGTACAATATGATGCCTAATCAGGAAGGAATAAATCTGAAACAAAATGATGATGCCCTTGGGTGAAAATCAACAATGAATATTTTTCGAGAATCAAGCTTCAAACCTACAATTTTATCTTGAACCCCAAATACAAGTGTCTACATAATTTCTCCACAATGAATTATTTCCAATGGATAGGAGACCTCTTTAGGCTTTCTTTACACTTTATATGGAATAAAATGTAAATGAATAATCAATAATTTCCTAGATTTGTGATGCTCGAGTAAGAAAGCCTTCATTATGACCTTGAGATAATCAAACTATCCAAGCATCACCCTTCTATATTGAATGCTCCACCAAACTATTGTTTTTTCTTAATTTTTGTACATTTCTAGAGGCTTCTCCATGCAACGACCCATTAAAATAGGGTTGATTCATAATAATTAGCATTATAATAATGCCAAAAATATGCATACAATTTTGTAAGAAGCAAAAACAATATTAAACTACAAATGTATGTGAAAACGATTCCATCAGTACAACAAAGATTAATTAAATTAAGGACACACTTTAGGTTTCAAAAACTGTTGGGTCCCTATAATACTAGTGATTACCCCATTACTATTGTAGTTGTACCCCTTATTAATATTGTTGTGCCCCTAT
>APFE030010206.1:1709-94271 GCA_000404065.3 Pinus taeda
GAAAAGAAAGGATATTAGGAATTAGGTTTAGGGGGACAATGAACCCTTTTAATAATCACTGCCAACTAATTTTCGTAACAGCAATTCATTTAAACAGGGGTAGTTTCATTTTTGCATTTGTCATTGGGAATTAGGGTTTCACTGTATGCTTTGAAATTGGGAGGGACATTCAATTTGCATAAGGAGTTTTGCATGAAGGGAAATGCAATTGAATTAGGTTTTCAGATGGGGAATATATAGGGAAAAACAGAGTCTTAAGGATGGGGAAGAATACCACGTTAACGCAAAACCCTAATCACAACAAAACTGATTTTTTTTTTTTTTGATAGCTATGCAGCTGTACATTTAATGTATTTTTGTCATGACTTTAACATAGCTTGCAACCTTTGACATATACACAGCAAGATGACATTTTTCTTTATTTTTTATAAGGTTATGCAAATGGCATTTTCACTGTTTTTACAATTCTTGTGTGCATGCCTTGTCATCACTTTCTTTTTGTTTTTTACAATGTTTTCTTTTTCATTTTGCTGTGTTTTTATACATGAATTTGCTGTGTGACAAAGTGTTAGGGTTTGAGTAGGATGCATGGGAGAAATTAGGGTTTGGATAGGGTTTTAATGGTGATTAGGGTTTTTAGGAAATTGGGATGGGGTCTAGCATTAATTTGCAAATGAGATTAATGAAAATGACACTCTAACACATGTGAATTTATAATGGGAAACTAATGGAAGGGAATAAAGGAAAAATTACCTTGAAAAACAAACAATACAACCTAACATAAGCTTGCAAAGACCTCAACCATTTAACCTATTTCTTCATAATTTCTCATGGTAAAAATGACCATAAACATGCTATCCATCCATGGCATTATCATTAAAAATGTTTGGGAGGCCTACCTCGAAAAAACCACAAGCAATTTGGGAGAAATTTTGAAGTTTTGATAAATTTCTGGGCTTGCTGGACGTGTGGTCGCGCACCTCCTTCGAGTGGTCGCGCACCCTTCGAGTGGTCGCGCACCCTCCAAAAGCTCGAAATTTGCTGCAAATTGCCCAAATCGCTCTCTTGCCTCTCTCCTTGTAATTTCTTGCTCCCAAATGCACAATGAGGGTTTTCAAAGAGGGAATTTACCTTTATATGCTTTCATTTGAAAAAATTTAACTCAAAAACCTACTTTATAATGTTTATACTTTGACATTATTTTTAACACTGTTTTGGAGTCATTTTGTCCTGAAATTAGCTCTTTGAGGCATTTAACTTTGTTCTTTTTGCAAGTTGACCATCTGATGGACTGTGGCGAAGGAACCCGGGTTGTTGTCGGCACTTTTGCAAAATTCTGAAAATTTCTTTATTTTTACAAATTTGACATGACCTTGGACTTAAAAACAGGGTTTTTAAATCCAAGGTATAAAATGATCTGTAGCTGATGAAAATAACAATGAAACATATGTACATACCTCTTTCTGGCTTGCTGGGCACTCACTGACCTTGACTCATGACCTTGAAGTGATTTTGACTCAAAACCCTAGACCTAAGACCTGGGACCTCAAGACAAAAATAACAACAAGTATGACTCAATTACATTGTAGTATGACCTGATCCAGCAAAGCCAAGAAGGGAACAAAGACCAGCTCCTCCATTCAGTGTTATGGCATGCCTAGTGGGATGCAAAATTGACACTGATGAGACACCTAACTATGCATATGCAAAGAGCTATTGATCACTGATGGAGGGCTCAAGACCGACACTAACACCTTAGACCACCTTGAAGTAAAGGTTGGAGTCAACACTACTTCTTGTGAATTCAAGCTTCACTAGATAATGGTCAATGCGGGAATACCAGGCTCTGTGGGCTGGTTTCAAACCACATAATTTCTTCTTAAACCTACACACATGGGTCTTCCTATCCTTTACTTCAAATCCCTAAGGTTTCTCAACATATACTTCTTCTTGTATCATGCCATGAAGAAATGTCGTCTTTACATCCATTTGGTGAAGGGTCCATCATTGACTAGCAACAAGGGAAACACTTTATCTAATAGTGGTTAGTGGGTAAATGGTGCAAAGATGTCATCATAATCTACTCCCTCTTTTTGGGAGAATCCTCTAGCCCCGAACCTTGCCTTGTACTTTTCAATGCTTCCATCAACTGCATGTTTGATTTTGTACAACCATTTTGAGGTCACGACGGACTTTCATTTATGTCTCGGAACACATCTCATACATCATCCTTCATAATGGGTTCATACTCTTAGGCCATGGCATCCTTCCAAACTTGTTCTTTCACAACTTCTTCAAAGGTAGAAGGCTTTCCCTAGATCATAGTGCTCATAGCTACAACGTATCCTTGGTATCGACATGGATTCTTACTTTCTCTAAATGTCCTTTGGGCAAAAACATATCTCTCAACATCCTGTAATGTATCGCAAAGCCATGATGGTCTCTTCCCAGTTGGGAGATCACTTGGAGGAGAATCTAAGGGGTACATAGGCTACATGGGATCATCAACATTGTCCTTTTTAGACTCTGGCATAGAAGGACCTCCTAGTAGGTCCATATCATCATCTTTCTTTGGAGGAGGTGGAGGAAGGTCTCTCGCTTTTCCAAGGGAAACATCTTCATCGAAGGTTACATCCTTGCTAAATTCAATCTTCCTTTAGCCAGAGGTATATATTCTAAATGCTTTAGAATTTTCACAATATCTAACAAACATACCTTCTTTCTAATGGCTTTCATCTTGTTCCTCTTATCCTTCAGCACACGAAAGAATGTGAGGCAACCAAATATCCCAAGATTTCCAGTGTTGGGCTTCACATCTGTGAACATTTCATTGGGAGTGTTGTTATCCAAGGCTTGATGAGGAACCCTGTTTTGTACATAGATCATTGTATTTGTTGCTTCTCCCTAAACAAACTTTGGTAACTTTTGATCATGTAGCATGGCTCAAGAAACTTCTATAATGGACTTATTCTTTCTTTCATCCACTCCAATTTTCTCGAGATTATACAGTACAATATTTTCCTTCTTGATACCTTCCTTCTTGCAAAAGTCAATGAACTCATTTGAAATGTACTCTCCACCATTGCCAGACCTAAATACCTTAATTTTCTTCCTTGTTTGATTCTCTATCAATGCCTTGAAGTCCTTGAACATATCAAAAGCCTCATCCTTATGCTTCAAATAGTAAACCCATGTTTTCGTGGAAAAGTCATCAAGGAATATGATATAATAGAGATGGCCACCAAGAGAGTGCACTAACTGTTAATCTAGGTTGTCATTGATGTCAATATAACATTGTTTGTGTTGTAAAATTCTTTGATACACGATGTTGCCTAGTGATGCCCATTGATCATAATGCTCATAGTGATGAATGTTTGATATATGATGATATGATGAGATGGAAAATCCAAGTGGATTAAATACATATATACAGACAAAATAAAAGCAGTAGACCCAAGGAGGAAATTTATCGGAAGCCATCAAAGAAGAGTTATCAAAAGTCATAGGAGTGAAAAGAAGCCATAGGAGTGACAAGCCAAGACAATGTAGGTTATCACATATGCCCAAGGGTAAGTTTTATGAGAAGAACAAAGAAGAACATTACATTGGAGGAGTAAATCTATCAGAAGAGGAGCCATAACAGAGGAGTTAACAGTAAAGACCATAAAACACATTGGCGAATTTATATCGACAACTTTATTATATGCCACCACACAAAACCTGCGATTGCGATGTGAAGTTGTGGACTTGACAAATTTATTAACTGTTGTTTGGAATATATTGCCGCGTCGCGGACTTTAAAAGCCTTGCCACCACTCAAAGCCCCAGATTATGATATGTGCATTATGGACTCGCCAGACTATTACAATACTCTTGAATGAAATATCACGTTTGCCACATCGGAAGGTATCACAAAGTCTTAAAGTATGACACACCAAAATCTGCGGTTGCGATAAACCCCCGAACTGCCGATTGCGATAACATTGCAGACCCATTACATCATTACAACATGACTTAATTAAATATCACATTCGCAGTAATCACAAAGTTCAAAGGATGTCAAACTGCCAATTGCAATAGAGTTGTGGACCTCACGGACTTATTAAAAATAGTTTATTAAATATCGCACCCACTACGGGTGATATGTGAATATCGGTGATATTGAATGTTGTGATTGCAAGGTTCTCGTGAAGTTGTGATTCCAAAATTAAAGCCATGACATGGCGTGTGGGGACCTCTATTAATATGGATTTTCATAAAGTTGCGATAGCAGGAGTCTTATGAAATTACAATTGCAATAAAGTGGTGGACCTAATGGGTTTAACAAAATAGTTTAATATAATATCGCATCTGGTAGGGGAAATTGACCATCAACTATGTTATGGGCATGATTTGTAAAAGATCTCTGAAAGCTGCAACTACGATTGAGGTAGTGACGTGGCATGTGGGACCTCACTGTGGGTATAACCTCTCTTATATGGTTTCCGTGAATAATCAAGTCTATGGATGAAATACTCTTCAATATGTTTTAATATACAAGTCGACATCCTTCCAATAAACGTGTATTTCCGGTCATTGGTGAAACCCATATAAACATAAGTTAAGAACTGAACGACAACTCACAACTCATGAACATGAAGGAACAATAGAAAGAAAGGCGAAGGCCGAGTGAGTGCAGAGGAAGCCGAAGTTCCAATGGAAGATGAAGGTAAAAGAATTCTGTTGACTGGGTTAATCATTGAAAGTTCATACTTATAATGAATCCGTAGAAGCACAACCCGTGATCTATTAAAGAGATTGCATAAGATAGGGTTATTTTATAATTGTATGCACAACCTAAAGCCGCGACAGTCACTCTTCTGAAGCAAGTACTCCTGAAGTAGTTATCGCGACAGTTAGAACAAAGGGTTGAAACAAAGAGATGTGTGTGTGCAGATCATTGAAGATACATTGACGATTGTGTAAATACTATTGAAGACCATGGTGTGTTAGTCATCATGATGTGACTTGGAGATTTTGTATGGGAAATATGAAGAGTTGTGAAGACTCCTTCATATGAAGAAAGATTGTCATTGATGTAGCAGTGAAGCTGTAGATTGACAAAATTCAGTGAAGAAGATTTTGGGAGCAGAGAATTACTATCAAGCATATCTAGGCAAAATATAGCAGTGGGTTGGAGCCCAGAGGGTTGGTGCCCTAAAGGTTGGAGCCTGGAACAAACAAGGTTGGTGCCTTGATAAGATAGGGTTCGAGCCCTTGGGGTTGGTGCCTTAGAATTGGAAGGATTGTTGTCTTTGGACTTGGTGCTCCTAAATCCAAGGTTGGTGCCTTGATAAGACAAGGTTGGTACCCTAGAGGTTGGAGTCTCACAAAAGACCAAGTTGGTGCTTGGCAACGGTTGGAGCCCTATATATATTGTACATGATTTCTTGTAAAGACTATATTAATAAAATTATTTATTCCTATAGTTCATTTTGTGTTCTAAATATAATTGATTTAACTAGTAAAAGTAACAATTGAAAATAAATATTGATTCACCCCCCTCTCAATATTTCCAACAATTGGTACCAGAGCCAATACCTTCACACAAAGCCTAACAACTTGAAGGTTGATAAATTAGAACAGAAATGGCAAAGCCAAGGAAGAAAGTCTCCAATCCTCCTAAAGATGTGTCTCCCTCAACCATCGAAGTTGAAATCAATAAATTTGTAAAGGCTCCATGGTTCAATGGAAACTTTGATATATGGGAAGCAAGAATGAGGAATTTCTTAAAGACTCAAGGCATTGAAAACTGGAAATTAGTGATTGATGATAGCATGATGGATGGAGAATACAAGGAGTACAATGCAAAATCAATGAAGGCAATCTTGAATGGGATACCAGATTCTATAAAGAATAATTTAGGAAAATGCTCATCAGCAAAGGGTATATGGGACAAACTTCATGACCTTCACTCAAAAGGAGCATTGACCATGACCACTAGTCAAGAAGATGATGGAAACCAAGAAGGAAATCCAGAACCCATCATAGACGCTAGAAATGAGAATGATGACATCAAGGCTAAAGAAGACGTCGAAGATGAAGAGAATGAAAAAGATTTTGAAGAATATCTCCTCGTTAGACTTATGGCTACCATGGAAGAGGTTATCAATTTAAAAAAGGAAAATGAGGAACTTAAGAAGAAAGCACTAGCTGGTGACCAAGAACAAACAAGGAAGAAAGTTGACCTTGTCAAGCTTCAAGTATAGGAAAGGAATGAAGAGATTTCCAAGCTTAAGAAGGAATTTCATCAAAGCAAAAGAAAGAATCATGAAGAAGTCATATCCATGACAAATCAATTAGATAAATCAAAGAAACGGGAAGATAACTTGTCAAGCCACCTTGAACAAAGGCACAAGATCTTGAACAAACTTGAAGTAGAGATTGGTCAATACAAGGAAGAACTCCCCTCCGTTAGATCACAACTAGAATAAGCAAGGAAACAAGCACAATGAACTGAGAAGAAAATGGAAGCATTGGTAATCATAGAAGGACAGGTTGATGAAGCAGAAAAGGAGAAAAACACCATGATATGCCAACTAAAAGCAAAGGATGAAGAAATATTCAATCTAAAATCTGACCTCAACCTTCTCAAGGCCGAAACATGTAAAGCTACAAGGATCATGAAAGAAATAGAGAGCAGACTAGCTAAGGAAAATGAAGAAATCTCTAGAATGAAATAAGATATCATCTCCCTTAAAAAATAAGCAAATGAAGCAATACGTATTAAGGAAAATTTTTTGAAACAACTTGCTAAGAAGAATAATGATTGAGGAAGATTGGAAGAAGATATTATCTCCCTCAAGAAAAGTTTTGAAGGGATGGACAAAATTTTTAAGTGCTCTCAAGCCTTGGATGGCATGCTTAGACATCAAAGATCCCCATTTGATAAATCAGGTCTTGGCTATGAAGGAGAATCCTCAAGCAAGAATGATAATGCTTCAAACGAAAAGGATGTGAGGAAGCCAAAAAGAAATATTAATGCTCTGAGTTCCAACAAAGGCAAGGATAAGAGTCAAGGCAATAATGAAGGAAGTCCCGTTCCAAGAAGAAATGTAAATGATGTCAAGGATGCAAGAAGCAATGGTTATAATCAAAGGATCTCAAGGCAGAAAGACTTCAAAAGTACATCAAGGAAACCTTCTTCTCCAAGGTACCTAAGTATATTTCTTGGTTATTGTTATTCTTGTACAAACTTTGGACACATCACAAAAGATTGTAGGGCTTATCACAGAGATAGACATTATGGTCCCCGACAATCTCCGAGAAGCAATTCTACAGGAAGAAATCATGAATTCTTATTCATGAACAATATAGAATGCTTCGAGTGTCATAACATTGGTCATATGGCACATGATTGTAACTTAACTTGGGTTCCTACACAAACTACAACCATGCCAAAGAAGAAAGTTACACAAGTATGGATAAGAAAGCAAATACAACATGAAAATCCCCTGAACTCTCTAGCCAACAACATATGTTGTTGACTTGATGAAGATATCCTTGATATTCTGAATGTTTGATGATGGGATTCTGCCAAAAAGAGACCATGCATACAGTTAAGGGGAGCCTGTGATTCTTGATCATTATTGCAGAAGCTATCCGTGAAAGGGTCTATATGAAATCCTTGATGAGATTTATTAACAATCATTCTTTGATAAAGATCATTTCTCATGAGCACTACATTGAAGAACATGATCTTTCAACCATCCTTTGGACTGTTGTTGAAGATGTTTTCCACTTGATCACTAAGCAAAAATTGGAGCAGTAGAGAAGGCCATCTAATGCTAGATAAATCAACAAATAACTATGTTTTTGTTATTACAGAAGTTGATGTGAGAACAGGTAAATTATGGACATAAATAGAGGCAACCTTCAAAGAAACAGATACATCTGGGAATGAAGCTTGAAGCAAGAACAGTTGGAAGCATCTAACAAAAATGAAGCATTGCAAAAAGCTGCCAGTTTGTAAAAAGAATTAAAAATATAGTCACATATTGGATGTTAGATATTCTAGTAGAAATAACTTGCAGAAACTTTTACTAGAACACAAGGAAAAATGGCTCATCAAAAGTGCTATAGAAAGAAGAATATTGCATAGTCGAATATAAGCTCACTTTAATGCTGGTCACTTTGGAAAATAGCAACAGTGAGGCACAATCTCTCACCATTTCATCTGAATGCAATAATGTTAAAATATTGAATGGTAGTGACATAAGGAGAAGCATATAAATACAGAGGAACTCAGATTTGAAGAAAGATAGCGAGAAAGGCAATGGCTTTTTCTCTTGTTTCGGACTATGACGACCTCTTAAATATGACTATGGAAGACAACATAATATAGACACCAATCCTTCTATCTTGAGCAATAAGAAGAGCACCATGAGAGGGGGGATTAGTTTCACAAAGAGGAGCAGTTCGACAGGGGGAGTCCTTGTGCAATTCCTTGCCATTGATGTCAGAGGGGGAGAGAAGAAGAATATTTCCATCAATGACAAAGGGGGAGATTGTTAATCTAGGTTGTCATTGATGTCAATATAGTAGTGTTTGTGATGGAAAATTCTTTGATACATGATGTTGCCTATTGATGCCCATTGATCATAATGCTCATAGTGATGAATGTTTGATATATGATGATATGATGAGATGGAAGATCCAAGTGGATTAAATGCATATATATAGACAGAATAAAAGCAGTAGACCCAAGGAGGAAATTTATTGGAAGTCATCTAAGAAGAGCTATCAAAAGTCATAGGAGTGAAGAGAAGCCACAGGAGTGACAAGGCAAGATAATGCAGGTCATCACATATACCCAAGGGTAAGTGTTATCGAAGGAACAAAGAGGAACTTTGCGTTGAAGGAGTAGAGTTATCGGAAGAGGAGCCATAACGGAGGAGTTAACAGTAAAGACCACAAAACACATCAATGACTTTATATCGACACTTTATTGACAACTTTAATATATGCCACCACACAAAACCTGCGATTTCAATTTGACGTCGTGGACCCGACAAATTTATTAACTGTTGTTTGGAATATATTGCATCCTCTGCGTCACGAACTTTAAAATCCTTGCCACCGCTCAAAACCCCCGATTGCGATATGCACATTGTGGACCTGCCGGAGTATTACAATACTCAATGAATTATTGTGTCTGCCACATCGGAAGGTATTGCAAAGTCTTAAAGATATGACACACCAAAATCTGCGATTGTGATAAACCCCCGAACCACCGATTGCGATAACATTGTGAACCCGCTACATTATTATAGCATGACTTAATTAAATATCGCATCCGTAGTAATCGCAAATTTGTCCCCAAAATTGATCTTCAAACTTGTCTCCCTATTAACTAGATTTGAGAGGACTTCCTTGTAACTAGAGAATGTCTAGAAACCCCATTACCTACCAACCATCTATCATACGAATCCGGAGGGGAATAACTAGAAAAAGCAAAAATAATATTATATTCAAATTCGCTAGCAATTGTATTATTTTCATACATAGAATTTCTTGCTCTCTTTTGAGGATGATAGCTTACTTCTCGATGATCGAGTGTATCTCTTCTTCTTCTATAGTCACTTCTTCTTCTATCATCACCTCTTCTTCTATCATCACTTTTTTGTCTATCATTGCTTCTTCTTCTATCACTGTACCTATTGTTGTTGTAACTTCAATTGGATCTTGGAGCATCTCTCTTTCTCGGATAGTCTCAGGGATAGTGACCATACTTATGGCAGATGAAGCATTCAATTTGAGGTCTACCTTTTCTAAACCTTCTCTTAGAGCCTCTTGATTTGGGAGAAGGCTTTCTTGAATTTGATGGTCTCCCTATACCTTTCCTCTTCCTATCTTGTATAGCAAATGTGAAGGGCTCTCCTTCTTCATGCTTTTGAATCCTTCCCTGGGAAATGATCTTAGTTTCATCTTGTGGGCATTTTCCAACGAGCTTATCAAATAGTAGGAGTCTATTGTTGTTGCTTCTAATAGTAATGAAGGTTTCCCTAATAGGAGGAAGACCTTGAAGAGTGATCATCACCAACTCTCTATCAGATATAGTCTCACCGACAGTCTACGGTTGATCCCTTAGTTAAGATACCCTCATGATATAGGATTGCACAGATTCTCCCTTGTTCGTCTTCATTTCTTTGAGCTTATTCTTTAAGGAGAGGATATGATTCAAATTGTTGACTTGAAACATCCCAACCAACTTATCATAAATGTCCTTTGAATTCTTAAAGTTACCAACATAAACAAGTAAATGATCTTGCGAACCATTAATGAGAATTTTCTTAGCTTTGAGGTCAGCTTTCTTGTACTTGAACTTGATAGCAACAAAATCATTCGTCAGAGGCTCAGGTACGTTTTCTTGCATATATTCCAAGACATTGTTGTCATCAAATATGACTTCCAATGTGATCTTCCAAGCAACAAAGTTAGATGAGTCACCTAGCTTCTCATTATCCTTGAAGTAAGAGGTAAACATCTTGACCAAATCAAATAGGCTCCTTTATCTTCTTTCAAAAAATGATTGCTCTTGTATCTTGTCTCCTTGGGCTTTGCTCTTCACCTTAGCTCTAATACCATGTTAAATTTCAATTGTTCTATGTTGTTACAATCACTTTATCCTAATTATTTTCTTCAATTAAAAATTTGTTGGCATTATAATACATGTGTTGTCCTTGATGGCAACTCACATAGATGACAGTTCACAGTGCAACAGGTTAACAACAAAGGATTACAGAGATTGAAGAAAGAGAGAGGTTTAAGAAGTATATGTTGGTTCACTTTGTCCAAGTAGCGTGTACACGCAGGTCCACAGAACAAAAAGAGCGTATACGTATACACACACTCTCGCAAGAGGAAAAGCGCATACAAGTTGGAAAATCAAGGAAATTCAAGAGGAGCCAATACTAGGGGTCAATACCATGGTATTAGCCCACAATATTGAGTAGAATAACAACTATTTGATCCTGCACAAGGATACCACTGGTCCTAAGTGGTTTTGGTCCGAGGTATTGAGAAAGGCCAAAAACTATATAAGGACAAGAAGATCATTAGGCGAGAGTGTGCAAGTGAATGGGTTTCTGAGGGATACTTCTATCTAAAGTATATGTTATGTTGCAGGGGCTATGAATATGAGATGATCTGAAATATTTTGTGCACCTTGGATACAACATTAGATCAGGATCATAAGAACTTAAATGACTTATCATTGAATGATCTGATGTCGATTGGGCTAGATCTAATTGCTTATGCATGTTTTATTCTGTAAATGTTATGATCTGGGTATGACTAAAGTTTGGAATAGATGTGAAGTTTTAAGTTAGTATTTGCAGATCTATACGTTGGTTCGCTTTGGTAAAAGTGTGTATACATGTTGGTTTGGCACATTGAAGTAGCGTGTACATTATGAAATATGATGTTTGAAGTTGTAGTTGGTTCTGGTTGTTAATGCAGAGTTCTGGGTTCTGCTCTATGTTCTGGTGAGAGTATTCTGATTGTTCAGATTGATTGATTGTGATTTGCTTCAGTGATGATGGGTTTTTAGTGATTGGTTGTATTGTAGTGGTGATTGATTTTGAGCTTCAATGTTGTTGATTGGTCTAGTATGAAATTTGATGAAATGAGGCCTTCAGATTGTGGTCCCTAGAGGAAGAGAGAAGGTCGTAGCCTTTTGTAGGTCGGCGCCTACGTACCGGTAAACATATCAGGCAATACAAAACCAGGGGGTTGGAGCTCCCTTCCAGTAGCAGTTGGAAAACCGAGTGAAGGTTGGAGCCTTCTGTAGGCCGACGCCTACGTACTAGTAAACAGATCGACTAGTATTAGAGCCAGGGGGTTGTAGCTCCCTTCTAGTAGAGGATGGAGAATGAGAGAAGGTTGTAGCCTTCTGCAGGTGGGTGCCTACATACTGGTATGAGTCTGCACCAACACAAGATTGTAAACAGGTTTTTCTTATATTAAAAGAAGATAGCAGCAGGTGGTTTTTGTCCCGCATTGGGTTTCCACCTTAAATCTTGGTGTTCATTTGTGTTGCTTATGTGTGATGGTTTATGCTGTTATTAATGCACATGGTTACTGTTTATATGGTTAATTAAATACTAATGCATTGATTAAAGATCAAAATATGATGAATTAATTGAATCATAAGTTTGTTGGATATACGTTGATTGCTTTAAAGAAAGTTGCGTGTACACGCGAGTAACCTTCATTGAGGTAGCATATATAAATTTGAGTATGAAATGAAAAATTTATTGATTTGACTAATACTAATTCACCCCCCTCTCAATATTATTTCCAACAATTGGTAGTAGAGCAGGTCCTTCAGAAGAAGCTTGATCACTTGAAGGGAGATCTTTCAAAGTGAACAATCACGAAGGCATGGGATCTATCAGACCACCAATATTCAATGGGAACAACTTGGTATATTGGAAAACACAAACTAGAGCTTATCTTCAGTCACTTGGAGCTGATATTTGGGCAATTGTGGAAAAAGGATATCAATATCCGGCAACAGTCCCCACGGATCTAACATAAAGGAAAACATATGAAATCAATGCCAATGTTGTCAATGCCTTATTGGGAAGTCTATCAGAATTAGAATTCATCAAAGTCATACATCTCAACACAACCAAGGAAATATGGGACAAAATCATTTGAAGCTACGTAGGTGACTCCCAGGTAAAACATGTTAAACTACAAACTCTCAAAATCCAGTATGAAACTCTCAAGATGCATAGTGATGAAAGTATTTCTAGTTATTTCTTGCGAGTAGATGGGATTGTAAATCATATGAGAAATCTGGGTGAAGAGATAAAGGAAGCTACTTTAGTTGAGAAAATTTTGAGATCTTTGTCTTCTAAATTTGAGTCAAAAGTGTTTGCCATAGAAGAAAAACATGATCTTCAAATTATTACTGTGACTCAACTCCATGGAATCCTAACTGCATTTGAAATGAGAAAAGGAGGTCCATCAGATATGAGAGAAGCCACTTTTAAAACATCAATAAAGCGAAAAGAAAAGGAAGAGCACAATGAATCATGACACATTTCAGAAGAAGAAGATGAGGTAAATTTTGTCAAGAAGCTTCAACGGGGCTCCAGAAGATTCAGAGGTAAGCTATCATTCAAATGCTTTGCTTGTGGTAGAGTTGGTCATTACACTGCTAAATGCCCTCATGTCAAAGGAAAAATGTTTGCAGAACGTAATAGAAGTTATTATACTCATGATGATAGTGATGGATTGTCCAATAGTGATGAATATGATCAAGAAATTAAACTACTCATGGCATATGAAAATGATGCCTTAGAAAAAGAAAATTTCCTTAAAGAAATTGGTAAACTCAAAATCAGTTTGGCAGAAAAGGATACAGTCATAGACATACTGACACATCAACTCACTGAAAAGGACAAACACAATGAAGTGTTAGAATGTGCAGTAGTAAGTCTAAGAAAAGAACTTGAGAAGACAAAGACTCTGAATCTTAGATTTGCTAAAGGATCAAAAACATTAGATGAAATCATCAAAGTTTAACGTTCGCCTATTATAAAGATTGGTCTTGGTTTTCATGAAGGTGAATCTAGCTCACAAGATGAGGTAAGGAACTCCAATACAAAATCTGAAATGCTCAACAAGGAGATAAGAGGTCAACCCCATCAACAACCAAGGAAAGAAAGACTTCAAAGAAAAACATTTCCACCTAACTATGGAAGGGATAATTGTTCCTTTTCTCTAACAAATAATGTTGAATGTTTTATATGTCATAATTTTGGACATGTTGCAGCTAGATGCAGAAGTAGAATGGTTCAAGACTTTCACATGGAAAGATCATCAGTGTCCAGGTACTTTAAGGGATATTGTTTTACTTGCAATACTTTTGATCACAAAGTTATTGATTGTGATAGAAGGAATATGAAACATATAAGATGCTATGCATGTAACAAGTTTGGACACAGAGCAAATGAATGTAGGAGAAAATTTCGGCCACCATACCAAAAGGAGAAAACATCATCACAATCCAAGGTATTGAAGAAGAAGGAATTGTTGTCAGAAAGATGTGGCATATCTCAGTTTACAGACATAATATACCTAGGGGGAGCTGAAAGTGTAAAACTTCAATATTCCAATTCTCATACGTAGTTATCATGAATACAAGTCACGTATATACACGAGTTAGAAGCTGCACAGTCGCGTATATGGTTTTTGAGGAAAAAGCAGTGGGATAGACTCAGGAAAAGGGGTCTGATATGGTTCAGTCAATTATCAATTATTTGTTCTGTTTGATGATGATTATAGTCTGTTGATGATATGTGGAAGTGTTTTTTACCCTTATAAGTTGTTGATAATTTGATGAATAACTAGTTGATGATGGTGCCTTGATGATTCGTACTGACAAATGCAATGATCACATCTGACAGTGAATAGATGGCACAGGCTCAGGGGGATCATATGCTTCTAATAATGCATTGTTGGTGTTATAATAGAAGACCTTGGTACATGATGATACTTATACTGCTTGATTCACATAGTTACTTTGATTCAGATGACTCTTTTGATAATGGACATATATAGGTTGTTGATCTTGATGCTGCTAGCAGATGTTGATGGTGCAGATCATATATGGTGTATGATAGTTGATGATGACTAACATGGTCTTGTTTATATTGTTAGTCCTTATTATAAATGTCATGTATATCATTTGATGTAAAGGTCATGAAAAGACCTAATTTGTAACCCCACTATGCAAGGGAAGGGTGATGTAATAATTGTTATTTCAGTCATGTATAAACATTTGGTATATCCCCACTTGGTTGGGTGGATGAGACAAATTTGGTGTATCCCCACTTGGTTGGGTGGATGAGACAAATTTGGTGTATCCCCACTTGGTTGGGTGGATGAGACAAATTGGGTGTATCCCCACTTGGTTGGGTGATTGATGTATGTATGAGTCATTGGTATTAGGGAAGTCATACTCACTTAGTTGAGTTATGGAGTCATGTTATTCTTTTGAAAAATATCTTTGCAGACTCTGCATGTAGTTAGGGGGGGCATGGATAACATAATGTAAAGGGGGAAATATCTTGGTCCACCCTTTGCCCTGGATGTCAAAGGAGGAGAGTATCTTGGTGTTGTGGTTGCCATCAAGTCCAAAGGGGGAGATTGTTGGCATTATGATACAGGTGTTGTCCTTGATGGTAACTCACATAGATGACAGTTCATAGTGCAACAGGTTAACAACAAAGGATTACAAAGATTGAAGAAAGAGAGTGGTTTAAGAAGTATATGTTGCTTCACTTTGTCCAAGTAGTGTGTACACGCAAATCCATAGAAAAAAAAGAGCGTATACGTATACACACACTCTCGTAAGAGGAAAATCGCGTACAGGCTGGCAAATCAAGAAAATTCAAGAGGAGAGAATACCAGAGGTCAATACCAACGTATTAGCCCACAATATTGAGTGGAGTAATGAATATTTGGTCCCACCCAAGAATACGACAGGTCCTAAGTGCTTTTGGTCTGAGGTATTGAGAAAGGCCAAAAGCTATATAAGGAGGAAAACATCATTAGGCCATAGTGTGCAAGTGAAAGGGTTTATGAGGGATACTTCTATATGAAGTATATGTTATGTTGCAGGGGCTATGATTATGAGATGATCTGAAATATTTTGTGCACCTTGGATACAATGTTAGATCATGATCATAAGAACTGAAATGAATTATCATTGAATGAACCAAATGTTATTGGGCTAGATGTGATTGCTTATGAATGTTTTATTATGTAAATGTTATGATCTAGTTATGACTGAAGTCTGGAATAGATGTGAAGTTTTAAGTTAGTATTTGCAGATTTATACACTGGTTAGCTTTGGTAAAAGCGTGTATACATGCTCATTCGGCACATTGAAGTAGCGTATACATTATGAAATATGATGTTTGAAGTTGCAGTTGGTTCTAGTTGTTAATGCAGAGTTCTGGGTTTTGCTCTGTGTTCTGGTGACAGTGTTCTGATTGTTCAGATTGATTGCTTGTGATATGCTTTAGTGATTGGTTGTATTGAAGTGGCGATTGAGTTTGACCTTCAATTTTGCTAAAGGATCCAGTATGAAAATTTGATGAAACGAGGCCTTCAGATTGTGGTGTTGTGTTCCAAGAGTATCCAGTTTGAAAATTTATGAAACGTGGTCTCTAGAGGAAGAGAGAAGGTCATAGCCTTCTGTAGGCCCGCGCCTACGTACTGGTAAACATATCGGCTAGTACAAGAGCCAGGGGGTTGGAGCTCACTTCCAGTAGCAGCTGGAAAACGAGTGAAGGTTGGAGCCTTCTGTAGGTCGGTGCCTACCTACTAGTAAATAGACTGGCTAGTACAAGAGCTAGGGGATTGTAGCTCCCTTCCAGTAGAATTTGGAGAAGGAGAGAAGGTTGTAGCCTTCTACAGGTGGGTGCCTGCGTACTGGTATGAGTCCACATGAGTACAAGATTGTAAACAGGTTTTTCTTATATTAAAAGAAGACAACAACAGGTGGTTTTTGTGTTGCATTGGGTTTCCACCTTAAATCTTGGTGTTCATGTGTGTTGCTTATGTGTGATGGTTTATTCTATTATTACTGCACATGGTTACTCTTTATATGGTTAATGAAGTACTGATGCATTGATTAAATATCAACATATGATGAATTAATTGAATCATAAGTTTGTTGGATATACATTGCTTGCTTTAAAGACAGTTGCGTGTACACATGAGTTACCTTCATTGAAGCAACGTAAATAAATTTGAGCATGAAATGAAAAAATTAATGATTTGACTAATATTGATTCACCCCCCCTCTCATTATTATTTCCAACACAATCTTTCAAAACAATTTAATCTTCCAATGTTCAATAACAATTGTAGATAGAACAACAAAGGAAATACAAAATATACAAGCAATAACAAGAGGCACAAGGATTTGATCAAAGACCAGGGGAAAACCCCACAAGGGGGAAAACCCTTTCAAATTCTTCTTCTTATTAGATTATCATAAAATTTTCAAAGAGAGAGAGAGAGTACAATGTTCCAATTCACCAACCAATCAAAATCAATCCCAAAACTATATTTGAAGAACTAAACACATGGTACATTATAAAAGTTTCCTCATGAGAAAAGGCCAAAAATCAATAAGTTTTGGGAAAACTTACCATAACTTTCACTTAGCATATTAAATTTTCATCACACTAGTGGAATTGCAAAAAAGACATGTCAAAGCATGAGAAACCCAAGTTTTAAATCCAAAAGGACTCAAATATCATATTTATTGAGAAAAAATTCAACCATTCAGATATTTTCCACATAAGGTTCTAAAGATGTGTAACTTACAAGTGACCTAACTATTGATTAGAAGATCTTCTTTTTTCTTTTTTCTTTTGTGGTGACTAAAAGTTGTGATAAAAAAGACTATTATTATTATTATTTTTCAACATGCCTCCAAAGAAAGTCACTACACAAATTAAACCTATGGAACGCTCATCTTTGACTCATGAAGAAAGTGAAAACTTATCATTTAGGTTATATCAATCGGAGAAAAAGTTAATGAAATGGATGGTAGTATGTTGAAAATGTGGATTTATCTGATTCTCAAGAAAAGCTTAAAAGAGAAGTGGAAAATAAGATGAATGGAAATAAGGAATGAATGGAAGAAAATATGAATTAAAATAAGGAAGAAATGCAAAATGTTAAGGAAAATATACAAAAATCCATTAGGGAAGAAATAAAAGAATTACAAAACATTTTATTAAATGATCTCCCCAAAAGTAACGTGGAGATACAAGGAAACAAGAACATAAGGTGAAGCATGGAGTTGAGAATCAATCTCATATAGGGAGAATGTTGTTAGAATTTAAGAGCACAAATATTGAATTGCAGAACCATAATCACGAATTTTGTATCCAAGATCCACATCATCGAGGCTTCAATTCAATGCCAAGGAACTACTACATTCTAAATATTGATATGAAGAAGTTTGATGGTAATGATTTTGTAAAATGGATATTTTAGATGGAGCAATACTTTGATATGTACCAAGAAATGTCCTTATAAAATGTGATTATTGAATCCATGTTCTTAGAACAAGACTAGCATGGATCATATCAATGAATTTGTGAAAGGAAAAAAGAATATGTTATATCTTGGTCCAGTTTTATAGAGGAATTGGTACCAAAATATGGGGGTATTTAGAGCAATGCATTCTTCAGTCAATTGGTAAATATTTGAGAAAAAAGTCTAGTTATAATGCACATTCAACAAGTCCAAAACTTGAGTCTTAGAGAAGAATGTTCCAGAGAATAACTTGTTAGAGCTATTTATGAGAACTTTAGAGGAAATCATCCAACACAGGTTGTGTCTCTTTAAACCTAAATATCTAGAGCATGTTTTTAGTCTGGCAATGAAAGTTGAAACTGAAAATATGGCCACTATAATATTGCTAAGTAATAACTATAGAGAATATCATGCTACCTCTCCTATACCAATAAGGTTGACTCCTTAGAAAATGGATGAAATAAGAGCAAAGTGATTATGTTTCAACTATGACAAGTATAATATGGGGCATAAGTGCAATGAGAAGAAATTATTCTACATAGATTATGAATATGAAAAATATCAAGAAGTGGAAACTTCACATGACCCAAACCTAGAAGAGACTACTCCAACAATCTCTTATCATACATTGATTGGCATTAGTACTCCACAAACCCTCAAGATAGAGGGACATATAAAAAAGTAAAAGGTATTGATATTGATTAATTAGGTAGTACCCATAACTTGATCAATTACATTTTGGAAAAACTTTTTAATTTATTTGCATATCCAACACCAATATTTCAAGTAATGATTATAGATGGAGGTAGGCCATAATATTAATCTGAATATAGGGGAGTATTTTTTGGCTAGCCCCATGATTTCAATCCAGATGGGTGGTGTTGATGTTGTACTAGGGGTCCAATGGTTACAATCATTAGGAATAATGACCTTTAAATTTCAAGACCTTTTCATAAGAATTTTCTCGAAAGGAAGGGAAATTGAGCATAGAGGTATCCAACGGAGACCCAATGAATTGACAAGCTCTAATAGCATGACAAAATTTTTGAAAAAACAGACACCAAGGTAAATTGCACAATTGTGTTCATTGGATGTTCAAACATCTATATTCTTTGATCTACTGGATCTCCAAAAAGTTTTAAAGAATCATTCAAAGGTGTTTGGACAAATTCCTAAGGTTCTTCTATATGCCCGAGATCATTACCATGCTATTCATTTTAAACCTATAAGTGTACCACCTAACATTACACCTTATAGGTATCCAAATGCACAAAAGACTAAGATTGAGCGTATGGTTCAAGAAATGTTGGAGGTGAGCATCATTCAACCTAGACAGAGTGATTTATCTTCATTAATGGTGATGGCTATAAAAAATTACGGTTCATGGCATATGTGTCCAAATTACATACAACTCATCATATTGACAATTAAAGATAAGTTTCTTATTCTTGTTATTAATGAAATATTAGATGAATTGCATGGAACAATTTTTTTTACTAAGTTGGATCTTTGTTCTAGATATCATCCAATCATAATGAGTTAAGAAGACATTCCCAAAAGAACCTTTAGAACACGCTAATATCGTTATGAGTTTTTGGTTATACCATTTCGACTTACAAATGCACCTTCAACATTTCAAATCTCGGTGAATTCTATTTGCAAACCCTTCCTTGGAAAATTTGTGTTTGTATTTTTTGATGACATACTAAGCTGCAACAAATCTTGGGAAGAGCATGTACAACCTGTTGATACAGTCTTAACACTATTGGAAGAGAACCAACTATATGAAAATCCTTCCAAGTGTGCCTTTAGTGTTCAAGAAGGGGAATATTTGGGTCATATTGTATCACATGAGTGTGTCATGCTAGATCCTAACAAAATCAAAGCTCTGAGGGAATGACCAATCCCCAATACCTTAAAGGAACTCGAAGGATTCTATGTATTGACAGGATTTCACCTCGAGTTTTTGAAGATTTTTCATCAAATAGCAACACCTCTAACAAAATTATTGAAGAAGGAAGCATTTTCTTGGACTAAAGAAGCAACTAAAGGTTTTGAAGAACTTAAAGAGGCTATGAGTACAATTCCCATCTTAGTGACACCTAACTTCACAAAAACCTTCATTGTGGAGTGTGATGCCTCAAGCCATGACATTGGTGCAGTTTTGATGAAATTAGGAAGGCCCTTTGCCTTTTAAAGTGGCGAACTTAAAGGAAATAACTTACTCAAACCACACTATGAAATATAAATGTTTGTCATACTACTTGCGGCTAAGAAATGGTGTCCATACCTATAAGGAAGATAATTGAAAGTAAAAATAGATCATGATAATCTAAAGTACTTCTTCGAGCAAATACTATCGTCTAAAGAGAAGCAAAAGTGGGTCACAAAGATGTTAGGTTTTGACTTTGAAATTATCTACAAAAAATGAAAACAAAATAATGTAGTGGATCCACTCTCAACGAAGGAGGAAGACACAAATGGTTTACTATGCGATATTTCCATTCCACAATTTAACTGGGTGGAAGAAGCAAGGATACAATGGGGGAAAGATGACAAGTCATGCAACATAATTTAACAACTACAATAGGACCTTGATGAAGGAGAAAAAATTACATGGAGAAATGATTTGTTATGGTATTAAGATCACCTATACTTACGTAAGAATTCTCAACTCAAACAAAAGGTCCTTTTGGAATTATGCACTTCTCCTATAGGAAACCATTCAAGGTTATTAAACATATACCATAGGATAAGGAAAAAAATATTTTTAAGGTATTAAAGTTGATGTGAAAAATGTTTGCGGTAGAATGTGTGGTATGCCAATAAAATAAGGGACAGAGAATCAAGATCACACGGATCCTTTAACCATTAGTCATACCAAGCTAACATTCAGAAGAAGTTTCAATGGATTTTATTATAGGTTTACTCAAATCTAAAGGAAAGTGTCTCATTATGGTAGTGGTATATCGAATAACATAGTATGCCCATTTTTTCTCTATTTCTCTGTTAGTTAAGGTTTGCATTGATGTCAATATAACATTATTGGAGATGGAAATTATTCTTGTGATATCAATGAACCTCATGCAATCCCCAGGTGATAAGGATGCCATTAATGAAGCAAAACCTAGATGTTAATGTTGCTCTTACATTACGAAGATGTCAAGCCACTAATGAAGAAGTCTAGTCTCAGATGTCCACGATGCTCTAAAACATGAAGATTGATGTTCATAGTGATCTAGTATTTGAGTGTCAATTATGTGTCCAATATACCAGCCCTAGAACTATCCTTTTTGTGGGAATATGATATCCTTTCTCTTGATGAAGAGGCCCTAAAACCATGATGATTTCCTTGCTCATGTGAAGAAGCCTTAACCTAAACACTTAATAAGTTGATGACTTAGATGACTATACATAATGACATGGTTGGAGACGACATGATGATATGGAGGACCATACGATGACATGGAGATGATATGATGACATAGTTGAAGAAATGACAGTGGATATCATATATGACATACTTGTATAATGATTGGAAACCTCACTTAAAACCCTAATGACCTCATTTTATCCCAAATACCTTATACATAGAAAAATTCAAGAACAATCACAAAGCAAAATATAATTTGTCACCTTGGAGGCATCCTATCAACTTGGCTCCTTCATCATATTGAAGAAGACTCTTTCATATTTCCAACGAGCCCTCACTTAGCCCCTAACTCCCAATAGTTTGAAATGAATTTTCAAGTTCAAAGATACTATTTTTTAAGCTAACCGACCTACACTTACACACCTATGTTGGCCTCCCACCAGAAATATGTGTCCCTTCATCTCAATGTAAAATCCATAAACAGTGAACACTACAGCATCGAGAACAAGAGAATTAGAGGCCGAGAACATTTTTTTGGACCTGTGACGCATTAAGAGGTCAGATCTCTAGAAAACTCAGACTTGTGATACATTGAGAGCTCAAATATGTGTTTGGAAATAGTGGGATAGTCTGCCTAAACTCGGTTGCAAAATTTTACACCTGTGAGAAGACTTAGAACTTGTGTGAAGGCTCTTGAAGCTCGGTTTGGAGGATAGGATCAGTAATTACACCAGTGGTGGCTCGGATCTGCACCTGGGCACCTATTGTCTAAGTACCTCGGACCTATAATCATTGTTGTAGACTTCGACAACTTCAAATTTGAGGACAGTCATGTGTTAGAGCTTGGTCTTGTGCTCATAAACTTCGGATCAGTGCACAATCAGTGACATTTGTGAAGCTTGGATCACCTTAAATAAAAACACTTCAGACCTGTATTTTTCCATTATGTTGGATAGACCTCACCTCGATCATAAGCTCGAATTGTAGACCTTATTGAAGGACAAACCACTATATCACTTACTTAAGACAGTCGGCTCGGATCATTTGATTTGGACCTCTGATATCAACAGTTTGATTTGAGGCTCATTCACCTTTGAACTTGTTGCAGTCTTGACCTATGGTATATTGCCTCATACCTGTGGAGTACAACTCAGACCTATGGAGGCTCATAAACTCTAGAGAGTAAAGAGATCATGAATAATTGAACGATGGAATAGTAATGAATGTGAAGAATTGGATGATGGAATAGTGATGAATTAAAAGGAATAAATAATTTATTATGAACAATGAAGTGAAAAGTCTTGGAGAAGCCTTGTTAGAATATCATTGAAGACAATTTATAAGTACTCTTGAAGAAGCCTTGTTGAAGCAGACTTGTTGATCTCGTTGACCTTAACTTTTGAAGGGCAGTTTTTGCAGCAGAAAAGGTTGATTGAAGAGAAGCCCTCAACAACTTTTTGAAGAACCTGTTAGAACTATTTTGTAGTAGCAGTTTGTGTCAAGTTAGCCTTGGAGCAGATCTAAAAAGCCATCATTGAAGACATCCTTGAGCAGTCCCTTTAAGCATAATTGAAGAACAACTATTGTAGCAAACTTTGAAAAGTAAACTTGGAAAATCATTTGAAACAGTTGAAGCTTTGTGAAGACATGCCTTGGAGCTGGCATTTTGAAGGCACCCTTGGAGACATGATGCTTTGCTAAATCCCTCATGGAGTAACTTTTGAGATCCTTGATTTGGGTGACATGAAGAGTAGTGGTGACACCTTCTACGAAGACAAGTTGTCATTGATGAGCTAAATGCTTTAGAGATCATTGAAGGTGAAGATATTGTCACGACTCGTTGTAGAAGATATTGGGAGCCGTGAAGAATCATTGAATCTATATTAAAGAATTGAAGCAAAGGGTTGGATCCCTAGAGGTTGGTGCCTCATAGTGATAAGGTTGGAGCCTTGGAAAATAGGGTTGGAGCCTCATGAAGTCCAAGTTGGTGCTTGGCAAAGTATAAGTTGGAGCGTGGTGGATTGGAGATTGGTGTCTTCATCTAGGGTTGGAGCCCTACACTATATTGTACTTATTGTAAAGAAGAGGATTGAAGTCCTTGTTATTCCTTATTAATAAAAGTACTTATTTGTATTTTTCATTTTTTGTTCTAATAATAAGTGATCTAACTGGTAAAAATAACAATTGAAAATAATTATTGATTCACCCTCCCTCTTAGTATTTCCAACAAATGGAATTAGAGTTAGTACCTTCACTTAAAGCCTAATAGCTTGAAGGCTGATACTTATAACATAAATGAAAAATCCAAGGAACAAAGCCTCAAATCCTTCTAAAGATGTCTCTAACTCATCCGTTAAAACTGAAGACAATCAAATTGGGAAAGCTCCATTGTTCAATGGAAACTTTGATATATGGGAGGCAAGAATGAAGAATTTCCTAATGGCTCAAGATTTTGAAGTTTGGGAATCAATGATTACTGAAAGTGTGATGGAAGGAGAATCCAAGGAGTATAATTCAAGAGTAATAAAAGCAATCTTGAGTGGGCTACCTGATCCTATAAAGGCAAAAGTGAAGAAATGTTCATCGACAAAAGGTATTTGGGATAAACTTCAAGATATTCACTCAAAAGGAGCATTAACCATGACTTATATTCGTGAAGATGATGGGAAGCAAGAAGGAAATATATAACCCATAAAGGAAGCTTAAAACAAGAATGATGACATCAAGATCAAGAAAGACCTAGAAGATGAATAAAATAAAGAATACTTCGAAAAAAATATCATGGCAAAACTTGTAGCTGCCTTAGAAGAGATAAGCAGTTTGAAAAAGGAAAATGAAGAGCTTAAGAAGCAATTACAAGATGGTGACCATAGCCTTGACAAGACAAGGAAGTAAGTTGACCTATTTCAACTTCATGTACAAGACAAAGATAAGGAGCTCACCAAGTTAAAGGAGGATTGCCATCAAAACAAGAAAAGACATCATGAAGACGTCATATCCATGACAAATCAATTGGATAAAGCAAAGAGGAAGGAAGACATTTTGTCAAGCCACCTTGAACAAAGACACAAGGATTTGAAAAAACTTGAAGTGCAAATTGATCAATATAAGGAAGAGGTATCCTCCCTTAGATCTCAACTAAAAGAAGCAGAGAAACAAGAACAAGGAGTTGAGAAGGTGATGGAAGCTTTGGCACTCATAGAACGACAAGTTGATGAAGCAGAAAAGGAAAGAAACACTATGGCATGCCAACTAGGAGAAAAGGATGATGACATCACCAAATTAAGATCAGAAATCACCTCACTTAAGGCACAATCTTGTGAAGCAACCAAGATGAAGGAAGTAATGGAGATCAATCTATCAAAGAAAGATGAAGAATTCAAGAAAATGGAAGAAAAAATTGATATCCTTAAAAAGGAATTTGATCATCTGAAACAAAGCCTAAAGAGCTTTCAAACCCTAGATGACATCCTAGGTCATCAAAGATCTCTTCTTGATAAATCAGGTCTTGCCTATGCAAGTGAACCCTCAAGTAAGAATGATGCAAACCCTAATGCTTCAAACCACAAGGACATGAAGAAGCTTGGAATAAATATTGATGCCCCCAGGTCCAACAAAGACAAGGAGAAGAGTCAAGATGACATTCGAAGAAACCCTACTCCAAGAAGATATGTAGATGCATCAAGCATGCAAGAGGTAATGGATATCATTAAAGGATCCCAAGACATAATGACTTTAGAAGTACATCAAGGCAATCTCCATCCTCTAGATACCAAAGTATATTTTTTGGTTATTGTTATTCTTGTACAAATTTTGGGCACATGGCAAAGGATTGTAGGGCATACCACAAGGGAAAATATAATGGTCCCCATCAGCACCCTAGAACCAACTATGCAAGAAGAAGTCATAATTCCTCATTCATGAACAAGATGGAGTGCTTCAAATTTCATAACATTGGACATATGGCTTGTGATTATAACTTGACTTGGGTCCCTAAACAAGCTAAAACCATGGCTACCAAGCTAGAAAAGAAAGTTACACAAGTATGGAGAAGGAATCAAATTGGATTTGAAATTATATTGAACACTCAAGCCAACAACACATGTTGTTGATTTGATGAAGACATCTTTGGCATATATGATATTCCAAGTATTTGATGATGAGACTCTGCCAAAAAGAAGACCATGCATATAGTTAGGGGGAGTTTGTGATCATTCTTGCAAAGATATTCGTGAAAGGGCCTTATGCAATCCTTGATGAGCCACACATGGACAATCATATTTTGATAGATCATCTCTCAGGAGTATCTCCATTGAAGAACATAATCCCTTACTCATCCGATGGACCATTGTTGAAGATGTCTCCCACTTGATCACAAGGCAACAATCTTTCTTGTCTAAATAAGCTAGAGAAGTTTATGCATGCAGGGAGAGTTGATTGATCATCTACCTCACCCATTTCCATGAAGGCATGCATAGGCTTAAGGGAGCAAACACATTAAAGAAGAGCACCATGATAGGGGGAGCAACATATCTATGAAGAACTATCATTATACGATGAAGAGAACCAACTTGTTAGGGGGAGTACTTGGGCACCCCTTTTGCCATTGATGTCAAAGGGGGAGAGAATGTTGAGAGGGCACGAATGTTACCATCAATGACAAAGGGGGAGACTGTTTATCAAGGTTGTCATAGATGTCAATATAGCACTATTAGAGATGGAAAATATTCATGTGATGTCAATGAACCTCATGCAATCCCTAGGTGCTAAGGAAGCCATTAATGAAGCAAAACTTAGATGTTAAGGTTGCTCTTACGTTATGAAGATGTCAAGCCACTAATAAATAAGTACAGTCTAAGATGCCCATGATGCTTTTAAACATGAAGATTTATGTTCATAGTGATCTAGTCTTTCAGTATCAATTATGTGTCCAATATACAAACCCTAGAACTATCCTTGTTGTGGGAATATGATATCCTTTCTCTTGATGAAGAGGCCCTAAAACCATGATGACGTCCTTACTCATGTGAAGAAACATTTAATAAGTTGATGACTTAGATGACTATACATAATGACATGTTTAGAGACCACATCATGATATGGAGGACCCTATGATGACATGGAGATGATATGATGACATAGTTGATGACATGACAGTGGAATTCATATATGACACACTTGTATAATGGTTGGAGGCCTCACTTAAAGCCCTAATGACCTCATTATGTCCCAAATACCTTATACATAGAAAAATTCAAGAACAATCATAAAGAAAAATATTTTTTGTCACCTTGGAGGCATATTATCAACTTGGCTCCTTTGCCATATTTAAGAAGACTCTTTCCTCTTTTCAATGAGCCCTCACTCAGCCCCTAACTCCAAATAGTTTGTGAGAAAATGAATTTTCAAGTTCAAAGATCCTATTTTTTAAGCTATCCGACCTCCACTTACACACCTATGTCAGCCTCCCACTAGAAAGACGTGTCCCTTCATCTCAATCTAAAATCCATATAAATAAAGGCTTGGACTCTCATTTGAGGACGAGGAACTCGGTCAAGGGTTACATAAAGTCGAAAACAGTGAACACTACAACACCAAGAAGAGGAGAATTAGAGGTTGAGAATAATCTTTTGGACTTGTGATACATTAGGAGGTCAGACCTCTAGAAAACTCGGACCTGTGATATATTGAGAGCTCGGATCCGTGTTTGGAAATAGTGGGATAGTCAGGCTAAACATGGTTGCAAAATTTTACACCTGTGACAAGGCTCATAACTTTTGTGAAGGCTATTGAAGCTTGGTTTGGAGGATAAGACCAGCAATTACACCTGTGATGGCTTGGATCTACACCTGTGCACCTATAGTCTCAATACCTCAGACTTATAATCATTGTTGCAAACTTCAACAACTTCAGTTTTGAGGACAATCATGTGTTAGAGCTTGGTCCTGCGCTCATAAACTTCAGACCAGTGCACAATCAGTGACATTTGTGAAGCTCAGATCACCTTAAAGAAAAACACTTCTGACTTGTATTTTTCCATTACGTTGGACATAATTCACCTCAGTCTTAAGCTTGAATTGTAGACCTTATTGAAGGACAGTTCACTGTATCACTTACTTAAGACAACCAGCTTGGATCATGTGGTTTGGACCTGTGATATCAACAATTTGATTTGAGGCTCGTTCGCCTTTGAACTTGTTGTAGTCTTGACCTGTGGTATATTGCCTCATACCTGTGGAGTATAACTTAAACCTGTGGAGGCTCATAAACTCTAGACAGTAAAGAGCTCACGAAGAATTAAACGATGGAACAATAATGAATGTGAAGAATTGTATGATGGGACAATGATGAATTAAAAGGCATAAATAATTTATCTTGAACAGTGAAGTGAAAAGTCTTGGAGCAACCTTGTTAGAATATCATTGGAGACAATTTAGAAGTACTCTTGAAGAAGCCTTGTTGATCTCGTTCACCTTACCTTTTGAAGGGCAATTTTTGGAGCAGAAAAGGTTGATAGAAGAGCAGCCCTCAACAACCTCTTGAAGATCTTGTTAGAACTATTATGTAGTAGTAGTTTGTGTGAAGTCACCCTTGGAGTAGATATAAAAGACCATCATTGAAGACATCCTTGAGTAGTCCCTTTAATCATAATTGAAGAACAACTATTGTAGCGGACTTTGGAAAGTAAACTTGGAAGAGCATTTGAAACAATTGAAGCTTTGTGAAGACATGCCTTGGAGATGACATTTTGAAGGCACCCTTGGAGACATGATGCTTTGCTAAAGCCCTCATGGAGTAACTTTGGAGTTCCTTGATTTGGGTGACATGAAGAGCAGTGTTGACACCTTCTAAGAAGACAAGTTTTCATTAATGAGTTAAGTGCCTTGGAGATCGTTGAAGGTGAAGATATTGTCATGGCTCGTTGCAGAAGATATTGGGAGTCGTGAAGAATCATTGAATCTATCTCAAAGAATTGAAGCAAAGGGTTGGAACCCTAGAGGATAGGAGTCCTCAAGAAGACTATGTTTGAGCGTGCATCAGAGATAGGGTTGGAGCCCTACACTATGTTGTACTTGTTGTAAAGAAGAGGATTGAAGTATTTGTTATTCCTAATTAATAAAAGTATTTATTCTTATTGTTCATTATGTGTTCTAATAATAAGTGATCTAACTGGTAAAAATAACAATTGAAAAGAAATATTGATTCAACTCCCCCTTTCAGTATCATTAGGGGAATTTTGAGGTCTAAAATGGGCCTCCTAAGAAAAATGTACAACAAAAATAAACTTTATGAGAATTAATAACATTCAAAATGATGATGTCAACCATGAGGGATGATTCACCATTTTTGGAGTTAAAAAGAAAAAATATTAAAATAGAATAAAATAATAAAACTACTTTTTCAACTCGTATTTTCAACTTATCTCCCTAAGGTTTTACTCAAATTTTAAGTGGAAGTACTCATTGGATGCGAAATTTAATTCATCATCCAAGGAGTATCCATGTTGCTTACTTTCAATGGACCCTGCTACATGAAAAATGAGAAATACTTGAAAAAACATGATTACAATCACGCTTTTTCATGTATTTTTCATTTTTCTTGTAGCACGGTCCATCGATAGTATGCAAGATGGGTACTCTTTGGATGTGGAATCAAATTTTTCATCCAACAAGTATTTTCGCTCGAAATTTGAGTAAACCCATAAGGAGATAAGTTGGAAATACCAGTTGAAAAAATAGTTTTTCCTTTTTTCCCTATAAAATTTGATGATGTAATGTAATCTTATTTATTATTTCCACTATTATTTTATAATTTCCTTAGGAGGCCCATTTTAGACATCAAAAATTCCCTAATGTTCCTACATTCTCATCCTTTTAAAGCAACTATAGTGGCAAAAGCATTCATGGAAACAATCCAAATCTACATGGAATACCAAAGATTATTGTAAGCGAAAGAGATCCAATTTTCACTAGAAGTTTTTGGACTGAATAATTTTATTGTTTCGGTACTCAATTGGCTCACAACTCATCTTACCATCCTAAATCTAATTGGAAAACTGAGATTGCAAATAATTGTTTAGAATGATATCTACTTTGTTTCTCTAATCCTTCCATGCCTCAGAAAAAATGTCACCTTTTATAGCAGTTTATGGATATCATTCTCCATCCATCACATTGCCCTTGAAAGGGAATATAAAGGCTCAAGCAGTAGAGGACCACATATGACACCAACAAGAGTTTCTCAAAATATTGAAGGAAACAACTTCGTCATCCAACAAAATAGGATGAAACAACAAGCATATCAACATCATAGTGGAAGGAAATTTGAAGTGGGGGATTGGGTATTTGTGAGACTACAACCATATAAACAAATCTCCCTCAAGCAACAAAAGAAGGACAATAAATTAACATGGACGCATTATGGACCTTATAAGGTGTTGCATAGGATTGGAAGTATTGCTTACAAATTGGAGTTGTCTCCATCTTCATGTGTATATCCATTCTCGCATGTTTCTCTCGTAAAGAAGGTAATCGGTGACAAGATCCTAGTTCAAACAATTATACTAGAGACTAATTAAGATGGGAAAATAATATTAGAACCAAAAACAATCTTGGTAACAAGGACTAAGCACCTACGAAATCAAACAATTATTGAGTACATCGTCAAATGGAAGAACTCACTAGTGGAAGAAGCTACATGGGAAGATGAGTTGTTCAAGCTGAAACATCCATAGATATTCAAGTGTTTAAGATGGCACTCCTTTGAAGGGGAGGGGCGTGTTAATCCCTCTAAAAAGACCCATGTTAAGCCTAAAACCTTAGATCCTAGTACAAACAATCATACTAGAGATTAATGAAGAAGGGAAAATAATATTAGAACCAAAAATAATCTTGGAAACAAGGACTAAGGACCTGAGAAATCAAACAATTATTGAGTACCCCATCAAATAGAAGAACATACATGTGGAAGAAGCGACATAGGAAGATGAGTTGTTCAAGTTGAAACACCCACAAATAGTCAAGTGTTGATGACAACACTCTTTTGAAGGGGAGGGGCATGTTAAGCTCTATAAAATCCCCATGTTAACCCTAAAACCCCATATTAATCCCTATATATTGAGCGAATATATTTATATTCTTATAGTGTTATGTAGTCTAGAACCCCTCATGGTCCCATTTTATTATAATTGTACCCTTTCTCTCCTATATATACAAAGGAGACCTAGTTTTAACATCATTAAAGATTGTCTATTAAATATTATTCATTGTAAAAGGAGGTTTCTCCCTCAAAGAGTAATAATATTATTGGTTTCTTATCATTTTTAAGGTACAAGGTTCATAAATTTATAATATTTAGTACTCCTTTAAGTTGAGTACCTTATTCTTTGGATAGTTTCAAAAGTGGTAGCAACTTAATTGAAATCTTTTGCAATATCTAGAGGCATGAGTACACTTGGAAGCACATGCTTGATAATCTTCCATTCTTGTGTTTGTCTATATGATAATCTTGGTCTAAGCCTTCAACAACTTAACCTACTACTCTAACTCAACTATATGAGCATCCTTCCTTTTCATCTGCTATAGGATATCCTGCACATTTCTCTTGGTGGCTTGAGAGAATGTTTTGCCTATCTAGGCCATGACAAGCGGGTCTTTTCTAGTGTCAAGAATAATAGGTCTTTTGGTGGTGAATTACATAGGATGAAGATGTGGGGTGGAAATTATTATTATTATTATTTATTTATTTATTTATTTTTATTTATTTTTATTTTTTTATGTATGTTCCATTATCATTTTTGAGTTGTGATCAAATCTAAAACTGCCCAAATTAACCACTTTATTCCCCTTGGCCAATGTGATGCCCATTTCTATCATTGAAAAGTTGCCTCCTTCGATCACATGAGTTGTTGGTTGGCCTAGGTTGGCATCCATGGCATTTCAATCTAGTTGTGTAGTTTGTTCTTGTTCCTTTTATTGAAGCTGGAGAGCCTCTTCTCTGGATTTGGCCTTTGCTTCGTCTTGCTATTTCTTCTCTTTTTCTTCTTGTTTTCTCCTTTCTTCTTTAGTTCCTTTCTTATATTCCTTGTATTTCATCATCCTTTCCTCATCTTTTTCCTCGAGTTTAACTTCTTAGGCTATGCTAGTAACCTCTACCCTATCTAGGAAACTTGTTGGTCTCGCTTGAACTTTTTTTTCTTATTCTATTGAGCTACTTATTAATCAGCTACTCACTCCCGGGGTAATGCATCTATTTTTTTTCCTTATCCTTTTTCTTTCTAGTTTGGACAATATTATTGTTGAGCCACTAATTTGTCATTATTATTATCACTTTTTAACGTTTATTTCATCAATTTCTACCATTTTGTATCATGTCATTTATCATAATTTATCATATAATTCCATTTTATAATTATTTATGCTCTTATATATAAACATTATTTTGTCTCCTTTATTTTTAATATATTGAATAATATTATGCATTATTTTTCCAATGATGGTTTATTAACGAATATGTTATAACATCACTCACTATTTTAGCCTCCAAGGTCTTTTCCAGATTGCAAATTTGATCTCTAGCTCATAATCAAATATTCCAACTCAGAAATTCGTTGGGATAAGAAGTGACAGTTTTGCATTGGACTTTTCGGACAAATGAAAGCGAATCCTGAAAATCTGAGACATGGGTTTTGTGCAGAATGGACCAAATCAATTTTATGATGAGAAGTTTTCTAAAATTGGGCTTGGATTGAGAGAAACACAAGGCTCTCTGAATGTGATTTTCTCAAATTTGTTGTTGCAATTGTTTTCCAAATTCTTCCAATTGCAATACAATATTCGATTTGTTCCTGCTAAATGATGATGGGAAGATCTTTCAGGTCTGATATTATTTATGTAATCAATCCAAAATTGTAATGGAAATCATTTTGTAAGCAACTTTGTTGTAACTTCCCTTTGCTCTCTGTGTATTTAAATGAAAACAAAGATCAAAGAGAGGGGGGATAATTGAGGGATAATTAGGAGATAAGAGATGGACAATTATTAGATATGATGGAGGAGAAGAGATAAGAGATGAGAGGTGAGAGGATGAACAATTGTGTGTTAGAGAAATATATATTACAGAACAATGGAACACATAAAATATTACAGAAATATAAACACGGAAAATGCATAAAAAAAGAGAGACACAGATATACGTGGTTCACCTAGTTTGAGCTACGTCCAAGGAGAAACAGTCAGTCCTTCTTTTTATATTATCCAACAAATTGAAGAGATACAACCTATAGTAGATCCGCTGTAATTCCCTCTTTGCTCTCAGTCTCCTCTCTCTTCCTAACTCAGAATACATAATATACATAGATGCAATACAATTCCCTCATATATAGAGAGGGGTTGCCTTATAGGACAAAAAACCCTAAATTAAACATAACTTCTACCGTAAGATATCTGCCTAATGAACGACCCAGATTGACTACGAAATTACAACATTTTACATGGCAATTTTACATCTATTCTTAGCTTCGAGGGCGCTGCCCTCGGTCCCCTCGCCAGGGGGGGCTCCGCCCCCCCTGGACCCCCATGCAAGCGAATATTTTACGGGTGGCATTGTCGCCCCATTACGAACTAGGGTCCAATGCGGCGATACCTTTGAATACAAAAGATAATCAGGCTCCACTCCCAACATTGTGGAATTTGAAGCAAAGCTAAGAGCTTCATTTTGTTGTAATTGTTTATCAAAGATCTTTTAATGAAGGAATTTATCCACTGAGTTCTACATTTGTTAATTGTAATTTGATCTGAATTATTTCTCAATGTAGAGCTGAGTCTTGGGCAGTTGGGCCCACTACCTTGGACGAGGTGCTACCTTGAACATGTAAATTAGTGTAGTTATGTGTTTGTTTATTTGAATTTCAATTGTCATTCCTTAAAATAGATTTCATTTCTTTTAACTAATTTGTTGTTTGCTACATTTTCCAGATTTGTTAATTAATCCAATTTCTAGATTTCATTTAATTTACTGCTCTAAATTAGCATTTGAATTATGTTAGGTGCAATAGATTAAATTTCCAATTCAGCAATTGGTGGTTTAATTTAACAATGATTCAAGTTGTTTGATTAACATAATTGTTTTTCCTATCATCTACTTTCTTCTTTTTAATTTTAGTTTTATTATTCAAGTCTTACATTTCATTTCTTGTTGAATGAACTTGATAGTATAGAACACAATCATATAGAACCAGTGTTAGCTGTTGGTATTTGTTATGCATATATTTTTCTGATTGCCTTGAGATAAAATGATGCTCCTTGGGTTGATAATTAATGTTCAAGCGATTAGTTGTTTTTATTAAGCAATTAATTTTCCCCAACAATTATAACCTTTAAGAAATTTAAGGCATTCTTTTGTTTCTCCTCTTCTAAAAAAATCTCTGACTAGTAATCCCACTTGTACTTGCATGACTTGCAAAGGTATTTCATTACAAATCTTAGATCATACCTGTGGAACTTTACATCCCCAAAATGGAAAAGAGTTACTGCATTAGAATTTTCTATGGCTTTCTTGATACCTTGTTGACGGTGTTGGAAACTGGTAACATACAAGGGGTCTCCCCGATTGTGAAGTCCCAATTAGACCTCACAATGCTTAAAGTAGGAGCACCATCTAGATATTAGGTCCGACAACCATTGACGTAACAACCATGGTTGAATTTCCATGTAAAAAAAATATAAGACCAAGGTCATGGGACATGTATTCCAAGTTGAATGGTGGGAAAAACATCTTAGTGGGTGTCACTTTCAGTTTATTATGGCTAAGAAAATTGGCAAAGGCAAAGAGGCATTAATTGACATTTTATTTGTGAAATAATGGAAAATAGGAGAAAAAGAAGGTGAAAGGGTCAAAAAATTGCATGTGAGGAAAATTGAAGAAAATAGAGGCCTCAATGAAAAAAAGGCTTCCGAGCATCAGTTCATGGCTTTTTCCAGTTCAGTGTTTTGAACTCTCATTCTATTCTTTGTCTCTCATACTCTTGCACACTTAGAGTTTATTGGAGCATTGTAGCATACTTTGGATTTAGATAAAGAAGGCAAAGGAAAAGTAGGAAGGCACAAGGGAAAAGGTGGATCAATGGCTGCCACTAGATTGCTTTGCAGGTATCGAGTTTCATGTATGGTTTCCTTGCTAACTTTGACATGCATGGTACATGCATGTGGTTACTTGGTTATGATCTATCATTGGCATGGAGAATTTCCTGGATTGACAATGGTTTTTCCTAACTTTGCCATTTTTTGGATAGTCATGGCATTGTGGGTTTTCCTATTTTATTTCCTGATTGGTGCTCATGTTCCTTATGGATGTGGGTTGAGTTATTAGTTCTTGGAGACTTGGTTGGACAAATGCTCTAGAAACCGAACAACTTGGATTGAGTTACTAGTCTTGGAACCCTTGGTTGGACAAACGCTCTGGAGCCCTTCGTGAGTTGAGGTACTAGTCCTCGAGCCTTGGTTGGACAAACACTCTGGAGCCCTGCGGCTAATGTGGGTTGAGTTACTAGTCCTAGAGCCCAGTTGGAACAAATGCTTTGGAGATCAGGACAACTTGGGTAGAGACTGGTCTGGTGATGGTTAGTGATGTTCAACTATGAGGTGGAATCATTGGTTGGGGGGTGAGGTGGTTTGGCCTCTAGAAGCCCTAGTTTGGTTTTGGTCGGTTTATTCCATGAGATCCCACATTCATGCTTGGAATATGGCGCAAGGGTGATTGGCTAAAGAAAGATTTGGTTCATCCCAATCTATGGTCGAGTGGTACATGGAAGTCCCTGACTTGGTTGGTACTTTACGTATGTTAATACGTGTTATTATTTATTGATGATCAATGAGCATAATTGTTGATTTACTATTGTTTACATAACTGGTTTTTCATGGATTTATTGTTGGTTAAGTATATACTACATGCATGGTGTATTTATAATTATATGATGTGCTCTTGATCTAGATCTAATTCATGGTTTAATAGGCTCTTGGTTATTTTATATGGATGCATGAGCTAATATGTGTTTGTTGCAGTAAGTATGAGAGGGCAACAAGACTTCTTGATGAACATCTAATAAAACTAATGTAAACAGTGACCAAAATATGCATCCATGACTTACAGGTACTATGTACACAAAGTGTTTGTATAAATGAATGGCATGTGTTGGCAAGTTAGACCCCATTTTCGTAACGGCATCTTGGAAGTTGGGTCATGTATAGTAATTCTCAACTCATATCTACCTTGGTAAGTATTTTAAAGTGGGTAAATGTGGTGTGGGGTGTTACAATTGCAAGAAATATTAGATGTATGCCTTGGCTGCCAACCACACATAAGAGATCATAAGCATAACTTTAGGAAACAACAGGTGTGTAAGCTTTGTGAGACACCAATTGTAAAGTGTAAAGGGAGCTTCCACGAAACGGAAATAAGAGATGAGCTTCTAATAGAAAAGTGTTAGTACTATCCTAAAGAGACACATGAGAGAAAAAGGGGAAGAATCATTAATTAACCTGCAAAATATTTCACAAGATAACAACGATCATGAAGCACATAACAACACCCATTCAACAAGATTCATATCTAAAGTTAATGAAATAGTTCATTCTCTTTATTATTCATAACATAAACGTATATCACAAATATCTAAAGAACAATCTAACAACATTCACGATACATGCATTAAAGAGTGTTGGCTCCAAGAGCTTCTGATAATTAAATGAAAGATCAAAGTACACCATTACATTGATGAATGACTAATCCCAATAGTGGAACATGAAGCTACCACTTGCTTCTCCAAATGAATGATCTTCTCCCCTATGCATAACTAAATAAACCAAGGCCAAATCTCCAAAAATGCAATCCCTTTGCTTGAGTTATGAGGAATTATTTATAACATGTCGCTTACACACTTGTTGTTTCCCAAAGCTATGCATATGATCTCTTATGTGTGTTTGGCAACCAAGGCATACATCTAAGATTTCTTGAAATTGTAAAACCCCAACCCACATTTACCCACTTTAAAATATTTTCGAGGGTAGATATGAGTTGAGAATTACTATGCATGACCCAACTTCCAAGCTGCAGATACGAAAATGGGGTCTAACTTGCCAACACATGCCATTCTTTTTTACAAACACTTTGTGTACATAGTACCTATAAGTCATGGATGCATAGTTTGGTCACCGTTTACATTAGTTTTATCATATGTTCATTAAGATGTTTATCAGTTTGTTATAAAATGGAAATAACCATACTTGTGGAAGCGGCATGTTGTATATGAGTCTAGACCTCGCTCTATGATTATTACTTTGGGCAATAAGTTGTAAAAGATACCGGAGGTTGCCTCGCCTATCGCCATCTCCTTGATCTCTACAAAGCAATGCAGTAAGATCATTTCACAGACCAAGAAATTTGTTTTCCTTATGATTTGCCCTCAGGTCAAGAAGAATATTGTGGTCACGACTTCCAAACAGGGCTCCTTCGTACAGTAGCAACAGATGGACAAGGTCATGGAGGAGTACAAGGACATTTTTGCCTCACCTACGGGGGTACCTCTTCACTGTCAAGTCAAGCACTCCATCACTCTGACCCTGGGTGCACCGCTACCCAATCAACTAATCTATTGACACTCTATTCTGGAGAACGATGAGATCAAGAGGCAGATTTAGGAGTTGTTGCAGAAAGGGAACATCAAGCTAAGCTCATCACTCTGTGGGAGCCTGATTGTATTGGTATACAAGAAGGACGGGACTTGGAGACTTTGTATTGACTATCGGGTGCTGAACAAGATCATTGTCTAGAATAGGTACCCAATCCCATGGATTGATGACCTTCTAGACCAGCTCAAGGGGGGGAATATTTCATAAAGATTGACTTGGAGTCTGGTTATCACTATGTGCCTAGTGAACCCTCCGATGTGTGGAAGACTGCCTTCAAATTGAAGGAGGGCCTTTTCAAATGGTTGGTCATGCCTTTCGGGTTGATGAATTCCCCCACAACCTTCATGAGGTTGATGGATGACATCTTGCAACCCTTCACCAATGCATTCATGGTGGTGTATTTAGCTGACATCTTGATCTTCAGCTAGAGTTGGGAAGAGCACCTCCATCATATTCGACAAGTCCTTCAAACCCTGCGACAACACAAGTTGTGTGCCAATCTAGAGAAATTCACTTTTGGCATGACCCAGGTTCAATATCTAGGGTACAACATTGATAAGCAAGGTGTGCATGTGGACCCAGCCAAGATACAAGTCATTAGGGATTGGTCATCCCCAACCAGTCTAACAGAGCTCTGCAGTTTTTTGGGCCTTGCCAATTTTTACTGCAGGTTCGTGTTGGGGTTCTCTCATATCACTTGGCCTTTAAGTCAAGTCACCAAGGGAGGAGCAGAAGGCATTTTCCAAAACCCAACATAAGGCATTTTTCGAGTTGAAGCAACGCCTATGCTCTACACCAGTGCTCACATTACCAGACCTTCAACAACCATTTGAGATTGAGACAAATGCCTCTGACTATGCTATTGGTGCAGTTATTACTCACTAGGGGCATCCAGTGGCTTACCACAGTGAGACACTTTCAGACACAGTGTGAAAGTATCCCACCTATGTCAAAGAAATGTATTCCATTGTGAAGGCCTACCGTCAATGGAAGCATCACATTACGCGGAAGGAAATGCTCATCCACACAGAACATCAACCCCTATAGTTCATGTAGACACAAGGGAAGTTGTAGAATGATTTCCATCAGAAATGGTCCACATACCTGCAACAATTCCATTTGAAAATTAAGTACAAGAAGGACAACATCAATAATGTTGAAAACTGCCTCAGAGGACCACCAGCCATGACACTGATCACTGTGCTCAACTCTTGTGGGCACGAGACTTCGGGGTGGCCGCGTCTTTAGAAGAGCGATCCAGAATTCGACAACACATACCTGACACTCTTGGAAAGTAAGAAAGTTCCAAATTTTCATCTCCATGATGCACTGTTATTCCACCTAGGACACATATGTGTTCCTTCAAGAGAGCATGCCAAGATGATTTGGGAAGCGCACTACAATTAGGTCGCTGGACATTTCGGAGTAGAGAAAATAATGGAAGTACTGCAAAAGTATTTTTATTGACTGAACCTTCGTGATTACCAAACCAACCATCAAGAAGCAAGGCCTATATACTCATATGCATACTCCTAGTCGACCTTGGGAATCCATCTCCATGGATTATATGCCAAGCCTTCCTTCTATTAAGCATGACAACGACTGCATTTTCGTGGTCATAGACAGATTCTCTAAGATGGCCATTATGGTGCCCTGCAAGAAGAGTATCACAACGGAGGCCACTGTTAAGCTCTTCTTTGAGCGATTATGGGTACACTTTGTGATCCCATAGTCCACTGTCTCAGATCGGGACAATAGATTCCTAAGTGCTTTTTGGTCAAGTCTCTGGTCGATGATAGATACCAGACTTACTAAGTCCACGACTTTCAATCCCCAAATTGATGGCCAAACATAGGTCGTCAAAAGGATGATCGTACACATTAGGGAAGTACAACAAAGCCACCTTTCATGAAAAGGATAGTACAATGCAAGTTATCCTTGAAAGAGTTCACTCATATTTGTGTGGACCATTCTCGACAACCTCCACGTCCAAGCACAAGGTATTATGTTATATTTGTAGATGATTTCTCACATAATTGTTGGGTTTTCTTCATGTAGAAGAAAGACCAGACATTCTCCAAATTTTGAATTTAAAGCACTTGTTGAGAAAGACACTCGCAGGAAAGTGAGGACTCTGAGGAGTGATATGGTGGTGAATATGTGTTGAATAAGTTCAATAACTTATGTGCAACAAAAGGCATTCGACCAGAGTTAATAACACCCCATAACACATAGCATAATGGGGTGGTTGAGAGGAAGAACACAAGTATTTTGGGAGTTGCACGAGCGATGTTACATGATTAGGGCCTACCATTGTACTTGTTGGTTGAAGCATGCAACACGACTATATCTGCGTAGAACAGGAGTCGTCATCTGATTCTCAAGATGAGTACACTAGAAGAAGCATTTTCAGGGAAGAAACCAAATATGTCGCACTTCAGGATCTTTGGTTCATCAGTTTATTGTCATGTTTCCAAGGATGCAAGGAAAAATCTAGAGCCAACAGTTGAGTTGGGCATGTTTGCGGGGTACATTGATAAACCTCACAACTATCAGGTGTACCTGCCATCTCACATGATGACAATTATTCATAGAGATGTGAAGTTCGATCAAGAGAAGGCCATGAGATGTTCCCTTGAGAGGGAGCTTCAGTTTCATGCAGATGTAGAGCTTTCGTCTCCAAAGGAAGAACCTCAGGATGTTGTGGAGTAGCCACAAGCAAAGGAGCAGAAAGTGGAAAAACCCACTCATGTAGAGAGATCCAAAGATGGAAGGAAGCACACCAAGGAAGCTGACAGATTATTGCATGATGCTAGAGAGAATGTGAGAGCACCAACATCACAACGCAGGTAGAGGAGGTCACGAGAATGGTACACTGGGTACATGGCTCTTATCAGTGAGCTAGTTGAGACAAAACCATCCTCATCTGAGGAAACGGCGCAGAAGCTAGTATGGGCTGATGCCATGGTAGAGGAATATGATTCCATTGTCAGAAACATTGTTTGGGAAGTTGTCCCAAGACCAGAGAACAAGTCAGTGGTAGGTTCAAGGTCGATCTACAAGGTAAAGCAAGCAGCATACAAAAGCATCGAGAAAAACACAGTCAGATTTGTGGCCAAGGGGTTCTCTCAGGTGGAGGGAATTGATTACAAGGAGACCTTTGCTCCAGTAGCAAGGTACTCTCCTATCATATCAATTCTAGCACTTGCGGTGCAGATGGGATGGAAGATCCATTAGATGGATGTGAAGACAACATTCCTCAATGGAGTGATTGAGGAAGAGGTGTACATTGAGTAGTTGTAAGGGTTTGAGACCTTCGACAGAGAGTCGCATGTGTGTAGACTCAAGTGAGCATTGTATGGATTGAAACAAGCACCCCGTGCTTGGTGCACTAGGATTGACAGTTATTTCACTAGGTTGGGATTCACCAAAAGTGAAGCAGATGCAAACCTTTAGCATATTATGGTTGAAGGTAAATTATTGATTATAGTATTATATGTCGATGATTTAATTTTAACCAATGATGACAAGTTGATGAAATCTGGAAAAGAGGATCATGCAAGAGAATTCGAGATGAAGGACATGGGATTCATGCATTATTTCCTCAGTTTGGAAGTATGGCAAGGAGATGGCGAACTGTTTGTCTCTCAGGGAAAGTATTCCAACGAGATACTAAAGAAGTTCTGCATGGAGAGTAGCAAACCCATGGACACTCCTCTAGTAGGCAGTTGGAGGAAAGAGGATGCCTCTTCAGGTGAGGAGGTGGAGGCCACTATTTATAGGAAGCTTGTGGGTTCACTTATGTATTTGGTGAACACATGTCTTGACATGTGTTATCAAGTTAACCAACTTAGTAAACCAATGGTTAAGCCAACCAAATTGTATTGCAAGGAAGCAAAACATGTGTTGAGATACCTCAAAGGCACTACTCAGTATGATCTTTGGTACAAGCAGACAGAGGGAGTAAAGTTGTAAGCTTCAGAGATACATATTGAGTGGGTAGTCCATCACACAGGAACAACATATCAGGAGGCATTTTCAGTATTGGGTTACCAATAGTTTCTTGGTATAATAGGAAGCAAAGATCAGTTGCACTTAGTTCATCAGAAGCAAAGTACATGGTTGCTAGTCAAGCAGCTTGTGGAACTATATGGATGAGGAAGATTCTTGTTGGGTTATTTGGCCAAATGATGGATCCCACTGTGATTTACTATGACAATCAGAGTTGTATCAAACTCTCTGAAAATCCAATTTTTCATGATCGATCTAAGCATATCGACATTCGGTATCACCATATACAAGATTGTGTGCAGAGGTGGATCATGTTGTTGGAATACGTTCCTACACACGAACAATATGTAGATATTTTGACAAAGGCATTGTCAAGAGGAAAATTTGAGTTCCATAGCGACAAGATTGGGGTATCCAATAATCCCTTTATTGTTGAGATGGAGTGTTGAAAATGGCAACAAGAAAATCCTCATTTGTTTTTCCCTTGAATTGAATTAGGAGAAAATTGTAATTCCACATCACAAGACAACAAGAATCAATTAAGTAAGTTAATTTCATTTAGTATTTAATTCGAGTTGAGGGCCTAACTTGAGTTGTGTAGATTGGTTCCTAGATTTTAGGAGCCTAGGCTAAGTTTAATTTGAGTTGTAATAATTTAATTCAGTTAAACTTATTTAATTTCAATTAAACTAGTTCCAACTGTTGGAGGAACTAGTAGGAGGTCTAGTAGTCAGGTGCAGCTTCAATGTTCAACCAATTAACTGATATATCAACCATAATTAACTCGTGCATGCAAGAAATTTGAGTTACCCAGTTGAGAATGGAGTTAAGGGGCAGTGTACTATCAATTGTATAATTTTCCAGGTTAAAGAAGGGCCTACAAGGACTGCACAATTCTAATTGGGAATTTGCCTAATTAATAGGGGGCTAATTCCCAAGGAAATAACACAAGGAAATAGGTGCTTGGCAGACAACAAAATTTGCTAAGTATTGGCCAAAGTCAGCTTGCGAGGTAGTGAGATAGATTATACTTATGTAGATATTGTTCAGACTTTAACAAGCATTGTATTTCTTCTCTATTTTTTGATCTAATGCAATACAGATAGGAAGGGGTTTTGAGCAGCAATCTTTCCCCTTGGATAAATCTCTGAGCATATGTGATTTATTCTCGTCTCATGTTTATGTTGTGATTTCTCTGTCGATTAATTGTTTCTGCTGACGAGTAGAGTAGATTCAAGTGTATGTTTTAGTATACTACATAAGTAGTTTGAATCTACAAAGAATTTTTACATCAACATTTTCATCAGTTGCATGCTTGATTTTGTATATCCTTTTTAAAGACACAACAAACTTCGCTTCATGTCTTAGCATGATTTCCCAAACATCATTCTTCAATATGGATTGATACTTTTCACTTATAGCATATTTCAAAACTTGATGCTCAGTTGTTTACTCATATGTGGATAGATCGAACTCAATGATCTTGCACATCATGGTTGCATAACTAAAGTAATTCTTTGACTCCTTACTTTCCCTAAAGGTCCCACGAGGTGCAGTATGTCCTTCAACTTCCTCAAATTTCCTTTAAGCCAGGCAGGTCTCTTTCTAGTCTCAAATACAATGGTTGTTGGAGAGTCAAATTCGTGATCATTAGATTCTTATCCTGATAATTACTTGTGATGTATTTGAGTTGTAGTTAATTTATTTTATGTCTTCTTTTATCTTCCTATCACCAAGCAACTATCAAAACTAAAAACATGAAGATCAAAACAATGAAGGACACACGATATAGGCTTTTAGCCAGGGAAAAGCCCCTCTCTTAGGGGAAAACCCAACAAAATTCTCTTCTCTTCTTCAAGAAACAAATCAAATGAGACAACCAAGACCTTTAGATAAATATCAAATCTTCGTCCATCCACTAAGTCAACCTACCATGACAAGTTCTTTCAAGTGAGCTTAATCCAACAAAGTCAATCCAAGTCAACCTCCTTCAAATTCAGTCAAACTCTAGACCTTAGCTTCCTGCAACAGAATTTTGGCCTCTACTACAATCCTACAACTTTCAACAATCCTGCAACTTGTTGAAGAATGTAACTAGTGTCGGTCTTCATAACTGTATTTGAGTCATAATGAAATATATTTGTCAAAAGAAAGAAAAATAAATTTTATTATTAAAGAAATTGACTTACTAAAGCATGTGTTTCATGCTTGGGTCAGTTGTTTTAGGTCAAAGCCTCCATTGAAGTATTCTAGGGTTTATGATAAGTGTCGTTCTCCATGTCATATTGTAAAGAAACCTTATTGGGAGTTATTTGTCAAAGAAGAATTTTTATTTAATTTTAGGTCTTCTAGGCTTCCTCTACCAAGCCAGCCTCAAGGAAGGACAAGTCGGCCTCAAAGAGGGGAATTCAACCTCACAAGAAGCCTATATATTGGAGCAACTTGACCTCATTTGATACACCAACAAAACAAGTTTGTTGTGCAGTTTATGGGTTAAGAAAATGAGTGAATTTCAAGGGGAAAAGAGGAAAAATCTAGTAAAAAAGAATGAGGCCAACGTCTTGCTAAAGAAGCCAAAATTTCTCTCTCTTATCTCACACATGCGAAGTTTTGGATTGTTGCTGGGGTCCAAAATTTTGCAGTTGCTGGGGAGGCTGAGATTCTGAAGTTGCTGGTGAAGCTCATGCCGAAATGGGTTAATGCTAAGTTGTAGCTATTAGACAAGAAGAGACTATTGAATTTTGTTGTATCTCATTGGAAGGTTGACTTGGTGGAGGAGGAAGGTTTGTATGTCTAAGGTCTTAGTATATCTCATTTTGAATTACTGAATGAAGATTTCTTGATTGGGTTTTCCCCTGCATAGGTGTTTTAGCCCTAGCTGAGTGCCTACATTTGGTGTCCTTGAATCTTCATGTTTTTCTGTTGGTAATTGCTTGATGACCTAAGATAAATGAAGAACATAAGAAATATAATAAGCACTCAAAGAAATCATAGATAATTTTTTTCTGCTAAGGAAAAATTGTAATTTTCATTGATATAAGAAAATTACATGTTGTAGATGTTGTATAACATATGTTGTAAGTTGGGGCGATTCGCCCATAAAGAAAATATCAAGGTACAAAAATGCTCCCTATGGGAGTGCTGATAATGTATCTGTCAATATATACATCAAGATGTTATAAATAGTAAATATGCACTAGTAGGTAATAAAAAATATAACTCATAAAAACAGGCCCATTGGGCCATTATGCTCTGATGTCCATATAAGGTCTATGATAGTACTGGTGGTGTTCATTGTCCCTATGTTCCTGAATCATCAATGTACCTCTAGGCCGGATCACAGCTTCCTTGGATAGATGATCGGAAATTTGGTTGCATTCCCCGTATATGTGGCGACAAACAATGAAGTCAAAATGAGCTTTAAGTCTATGTGCCTCATTCAATATGTGCCTCAAAGAAAATGCATGACAGTTAGAAATAGTGTTGAACGAATTGATTTGATATTTGAATCCCCAAAAATTTGTATATTTCTACATTGTTTTTCTAATGCAAATTGGAATAGATGTCTGAGTGTGATGAGCTCAACAAAATTGTTTGTTCCAATCCCCAGCCCCATTTGAATTTTGTAGAAATTTGAATTTGATAGGTATAGAATAACTCCTCCCCCACAACCCTCCTCTTGAGAAGACCCATCAAAACATGCCCAAGGTATGTTTTTGTTGACAGATTCAGGGATAATAGGCGAGGCAGAGATAAGGTGCCAGTTAGGAAGACAATTACAAAAAATGATCTGGTTTTTGGCTAACCAGATGGCCCAACAAATGAGAATAGGGATGTTCCTGGCCTTGTGTGGATTGACCATTACCCACCAGATGTGCCATGCGTCCAAAACAATATTTCCCTGCCATTGGATGGGAATGGATGTAGCAGAAAGAATCATGTGCCATAATTCCAATATGATAGCGCATTAAAGAAATAAGTCATATGTAGATTCTGTGTTGTTCCTACATAAACAACACCAAGATGGCCCATGGAAGGATCGTTTCATAAGATTGTCCCCAGTGGGGGCTTTGTTCCTAAGGACAGTCCACATGAACAATCGTGATAGTGGTGGTGCTTTCATTTTTCAAAGCAAACTCCACCACTTCTCCAAAACCAGTGGTCGATGCTCCGAGAAGATGCTGAGGTATCCTTCCTTGGGGGAATACTTCCCGTGTTTTGCTAATGCCCAGATCAGTTAATCTTCACCATTGGTGATACTAATATGTGATTCAGGGAGTGCATTTATATATGATTCCCATATTTGATGCCATATGTCGGGGAGGTTAATCAATAAGCAGATTTCTAGGCTTGGGAGAAAAGGGTGGTGTTCTAAGGATCCGCTATATGATCAAGATGAGAAATGCCTGAGTTGGTGAGGTGTGCAAATAAATACTATGGGAGCCTGTAAGTGTTGTCGCTACCTATCCATGAGTCCAACCCCACTCTAATCGAAGAGCCATAATTTATTCTCCAAGTAATCTCAACCCGAATATATGGAAGTGAGTTGAGGACAACTTTCCATATAGTAGAGATGCCTATTTTGTTCCATGTGGGGTGTCTGATCTAGTCCAAGATGTTAAGAGGATGAATGTATTTTTTGGAGACTACCATCGTCCATAAGCTTCGTCTGGTGAGAAGTTGCCACCCCAGTTTGGCATTAAGGGCAATTCAGAAATGTGATAGACTTTTAATTCCCCATCCTCCCCATTTCTTGGGTAGTGCAATCAATTCCCATCGGGCCCAAGCAAAAATCCCACCACCTTATCTACCTTTCCAAAGGAATCTACAACATAGGTTTTGAATTCTAGCGAGAATACCCCTAGGGATCCATGCTAGGGACATCCAGTAGACAAGAGTAGCCTCCAGTACATATTTTATGAGTACTAGTCAACCAGCTCTAGAGAGATATCTGTGATGCCATATGTTGAGCCTTTGCTCGATATTAGCAACAAACTAGGTCCAATCAACAATTCTATAGTGTCTTGGTTTTAGCCGATATCTAAGATATTTTAGGTCATCGTCCAGAGTGTGTAGAGTGAAATGGAACATGTGGAGTGCAAAATGTATTTCGTGAGGAGAACAACCCGATGTAGAGATGGTATATTTGTTGTTGTTTATCTCCATTCCTGTGGCAATGCTGAATATTGTCATGATAGAGTGTAGCCCAGTCAAATCTCCAAGACCTCCATTAAGAAAGAGCAGGGCATCATCTATAAAGAGTAATGGGTCAATATGCAATTGTTGGTGATTTTGCTGCCCTATAAATGGCCCAGTCTGCGTTCTTCCAATAATAGCTTGCTAAGACCCTCCATAATGAGCAGAAAAAGTAATGGGGAGAGGCGACATCCTTGTCTGAGTCCCCTTTCCGAGTGGAAGTATGGACAGGCCGAACCATTTATGAGTACACTAAAGGAAAATTTAGTTATACAACACATAATCCAATTGATGAAATTCAGAGGAAAACCTCAATAAGTTAAAAGCATTCTTAGATATAACCAGCTAGCATGATCAAAGGCTTTTGAGAGATTTACCTTAAGGATCATACCTTTTAGCTTTTTAGTCTTGATGGAGTGCAAGACCTTTGGGGCTGTACCAATAGCTACATGTATTTGTCGATCCTTGAGAAATGCAAATTGTTTGGATGTGATGTGTGAAGATAGGATGGGGCGGAGGCGGTTTGCAATAATTTTTGCGATGATTTTGTATATACAGTTGCAGAGTGATATAGGTCGAAAATCATTGAAGGATTTTAGGTTATCAGATTTCGGTATGAGAGAAATGAATGTGGAGTTGAAAGCCTCGTACATGCGGCCTGTAGTTTGACAATTTTCAATGATTTTGAGGAGGTCCTCACCAAGAATATCAAAGAAGGTTGTGTAGAACTTCACAGGCCAGCCATCTGGTCCAGGGCTCTTGTCCTTCTTTAACCATTTCAGAGTAGATTCAAGCTCCCCCATCGATATAGGCTTATTTAGGTCCTCTGAGTCTTCCTATTCAACGAATCGAAGGAAAAGATGGGACACCCTTATGATTTCTGCTAGGGAAGCATTGGGAGGGGCCTTGTAGAGATTCTTGAAATGAGTGGTACCAAGAGAGGCCAAATTCTAAAAAGTATGTACCCGAATTCCCTGCTCGTTTGTCATTTTCCAAATGGTGTTGATTGCTCTGCGACCATTGGAAAATTTATGATAGAACTTAGTGTTTTCATCTTCTTCTTGTAGCCAAATTTCTTGACTCTAGAGCCTATATGATTCTTCTCTTTCCTTTATAATTTTATCCCTTTGTGTGACAAGGGATGTGAGATGATCCTTATGTTCAGCTGACAGTTCGTCTTCCAAAGTGGCAATCTCTAACTCAATGTTTCTTATGGTTTCATCGTAGCACAGCCTCTTATTATCAACCTAGTTCATAGAGAGGCACTTAAGGCTGATTAGATTGTGAGCAAACCCTTCTGATATGTTACTTCCAGCACCAGGAGGATGGGACTTCCAGTAGTTTGAGACAATCATAACAAATTCCTTCGGAAACAATCACATAGGAGAAATTTCGTCGATGCATTTCGAACTATCCAGTGTGGTTCATATTGTCCTGAAGATGAACCACACTGGATGGTTCGAAACACGTCAAGGAAATTGCTCCTATGTGGTTGTTTCCGAAAGAATTTGTCATGATTAATATGGATCACAGAAGTCTAAACTCATGAAAAAAATAAAAAAAATTGAGACAATCCTAATATAGTAAGGGTCCTTTAACTATGTAGCATTGAACTTGAAAGGTTCTTTGGGCTTATTTGCTTGTTCACTGAATTCAAGATAAATGGGCGAGTGATCAGACAGGACCCCCCCGTCAGTAGATGCATCCTTGTCCTAGTAATCATTCCTTGATGAGGAAACAGTCCAATCTTCCTGCCAACATCACATTCCCAATCCTTCTGTTCCTCCAGGTAGGTTGTAGCCAAGCCAAGGGGATATCAATTAATCTAAGATCCTCGAGTAGGGACTCGAAAGTGTCAGATAGAGGGTCAATCTATGCATTATGTCTCCATGATTCAGAATAACCTATATAGAAGTTTAGATCGCCTCCCAATATGAGGTTTTCCACTTGGAGGAGTCTGGTTCTAAGGAGATGTTCCTGGAAGGTTGCTCGGTTTTGGCAGGGACTGTAAACATTGATCATCCTAATATCAATGCGTACCTCAGGTGAAAAAAATTATGCCCCAATGTATCCATATCCACCCCAAATGTTGTTTAATTTGATCATCTTAGGGTTATGTCCCAGCGCAATTCCACCAGATCTCCCATTCACATCCAAAACATGGAATTGCCATCCAGGTATCATAGCTTCAAGAAATTGAGTGGTGGGTGTAGCTAAACCATGAGTCTCCTAAATGAAAATAACATCCACTCGTTCTAGGTTCAAGAGTTTGTGGAAAGCTAGTTTTTTAGCGGAACTAGCCAACCCTCTGTCATTGAAAGAGAGAAGCTTCATGAGGGGGAGGACACCAGGGTGTTCTGTGCTCTAAGAACCTGGTCATTGGCTAGTTGATGACCTGCAACAACATCCATGTCGACCTGAATCTTGGCTTTGGATATAGAGGAGGGTCGGCCCCGAGGAGGTTTCGGGGGTATGGGGGAGGACAAGAATCTGATATGGAGCGATTAAGAGATCACATATCAGAGGAATGGGATCAATTAGTAGAGTCCGAGGCTGATGAGTGATCATCGGAGGTGGTCAAATCTGGGAAGGAGGGGGGAATACAAGAAATAGTCGAGGTGGGGGATTCAATGGGAAGGCTAATGAGAGAGGGGTCAGAACAGATGTGAAAATTGAATGTGACACAGAGGTGACAAATGCAGAAACAAAGGAAGAGATAGAATCAACATGAGATCTAGGGTTAGAATTACCTGAAGAGAGTGCAGTCATTGCAGCTGCCCGAGCCCTGGTCATAGGAGGTGAGGGAGGCAGTGTGGGAGCATTATCGCACTTCTTATGAGTCACTTTAGCAGCCTTGTTCGGTAGGGTGCTAGTGATCATCAGATGATCATGTTCCTCCGAGCCGACAACTGGGTCCTCTGTTTGGTGCTCTTGTGTAGTGGATTTCTTGTTCAGATGACATTCCTTGTATAGGTGCCCAACTTTATGATAGTGTCTGCAATGGAATGGAACACCTTCATAGTCTAGTATCTAAGTGCATGTATAATGCTTCCAATGCAGAGTGATATGTTCCTCTAAGCCTTCCCTGGTATCAAGGTGTACAAAATTCGCACCAGGGACATATTGCCCGATGATAAATATGAATTATCGTGCTCCATAATTATTCCAAGGGCATCCTCGATGTGGCAAAAGATATCCTTTGACCATAAATGTAGGGTTAAACTAGGGAGCCTTACCTACAGGGGTCCTGCGCCAAGCTGCTCTCGCTCTGGATCAAACAAAGGAATCCATCTCTTTAGTAGTACAGGGGTATGCTCAATGTGCCAAAATTTTGATAAGACCTAGGTGGTGTAGTTTGACCTCACAAAACGAAGAGTGAACCAGCCTCGAGCTAGTGATGATACAGACGGAAGGTTAGTCAGAATGTGACCCCAAATCTTTGTAGTCCACTGTTTAAGCTTGACTGTTGAATAAGTCCATCCACGAACTCGACCTACCAAAACCCTATCAGTTGTTTCAATCACATCTACCATTTTGATGTCTTCACCAAACCGAAGAGCAATGTCCTGATATTTTGCTTGCACACACTTTGTTTTCTTGCCTTGCTTAGGTATCTTGTCATTATGGGCGTCCCAAGGGGATTCAGGAGGGGGAACCTGTTCATCAAGTAGATGCTTAGAGGTGTTTTCCTCCAAACCAGACGGTATCCCTTCAAAGTAACTAGATGTGGGGGGAGCAAATACCGGGTAGAGTGACGAACCGACGAGAAAATCGGAGAGGCTAGTATCCATAATAGAGGATGGAGTATGGGTCGAAATACTAACTAGAGGGTTCAATGAATAACCCGGGGGGTAAATGGAGGGGTCTAGGTTAATGCAAGAGGCAATGAAATGTAGGGTTGCTGGTGGGGGGGAGGGGTAGAGGAAACCGGCCATGAGAGGGGGTTGTCAGGCAGGGGTTCGGCCGGACATGTAGTTCCTGGTTCAGTAAGCGAGGGCAATTTAATTGCCTAAGGGAGAACATCAAATGAGACGGGATGCGGAGAAAACAACACATCTGATATCGGGGAGGAGAAGATGTTAAGAAGGGTACCGAGGCATAGGGATCCTCCGAGTAATTGACTTGATCTATCTCCATGTCTTTAGCCGACAGTCACGAAAAGTCTGCGCCAGCTGCCAGATACTTCAAGGAAAGTAATTACGTCGAAGAGTCACTGCATAAACAAGGAAAAATGGATAGTAAGGGACGTCTTAGATGTCATTGATGGCAACAGGTAATGACAACAGTGAGTGAGCAGGTGCGTGACTGGAATGAACAGTGCAGGGAGAAAAGTATCAAACCCTAAACCTAACCCGCTTCAAGGTGCAGTCTAGTCTGCAGTATGAGCTCCATCATCCTTAACATGTCAAAATAATTTGTTTGATTGTTCATAAATATATAAAAATCACACGTAATTATCAACAAGAGAAAATAATTTTGCCTTTCCGATTTTCTAACACTATATCAGAGCTAAGGTGAAAAAGAAGGAAAAAGGCAGGTTGAATATCTATTAAGGAAAGGGAGATCAATGGAAGGTCATGAGGGAAAAGTATCATATAAGGAGATAGGTCTATTATCTACAGGAACTATGTCAAACTCAATGAAGGGAGAAAACAAACTAGAAGGATCCTCAAACTACAAGGCCTAGAAAAAGAGGATAGATCTCATTCTCGAAAGAATAAAGTTTTAGATCTTGTTCAAGGAAAAATCAAGAAGGCTACAGATGAATCAAGTGAAGCAAAGAAAGCAAAGTTAAGAGAAACTGAAATCTTGGGCATGAAATTAATAGTGGATAGAGTAAAGGACAACCCCATCCCATACATAGATTCTGCTCAAGAAATGTATGAGGCTCTTTCCAAATTATTCACTATCAATAAAATTGGTCAAACAACAAGTCTCAAAAATGAATTAAGAACTATTAAGATGAAAAAAGGCAATATTGTGTCATCCTACTTTATAAGGATATCTAGAATCATAGATGAACTCCAAGAAATAAATGAAGTTTTCCCATAAAAGGAGTTGGTAATTACTGCTCTTCTAGGACTACCAAAATCTTGGGGCGCCTTTGCATCAGGACTTAATAGTTGGAAGGATACACCAACATTTAATCAAATGTGGAATGCATATAGTCAAGAAGAAGCTCGAGTATTGTTAGTAAACAACGAGGGTGAAGAAGAAAGCATCTCTAATTCCTATTCTTATCATCACAAGAAGAAGGGAACCTTCAAGAAGTTCAAAGGACCAGAGAAGAAGGTTGACCTATTCAAGATTGAATGTTATAATTGTCACAAGATGGGTTACTACAAAAATAAATGTTCGGAGAATCCAAGGAACAGAAAGAGAGAAAGAGAACATGTGAATATTGTCGATGAAATTTCACCAAAGAAGAATAAGATGGAAGAATCTAAAGTCAATGACTTATTTGCTAGGGACTCTTATGTACATTATCCCTTGCATACCCTTCAACTGTAAGTTTTGCAATGTTTTCTTTTATGTTTTGATTTCTAGAGTTTGCAGGTCTAACATGTCTTATGAGAACATTTTTAAATTATTTTGATAAGATTGTAGGTATCCCTCAAAAGGATTGGGTTAAGAGCCTTCACCATTTTGCCAAAAGATAAGTATCTTATTCCTTGTCTCCTCTTCTATGTTTGGTTTATCTCTCATATCAAAATGTGTTTGTATTGTAAGCTAATAATATTTTCTTTATATTTTCCCTAGTTAGAAAAGCTTACTGAGTGCTCAAAGGATATGAAGGAGACTTCCAAGGATAGAATTGAAGCATGGAAGAAGTTATAGTGCAAGAGAAGCCCTTCAAGCACTGATGGATTACAAGGTTAATTAAATAAAAACTTAAGGTATGTATTAGACTATAAGTTCTATTATAAATTTCTCTTCATGTAAGAGGCACAATCATTCTTCTTTAAAATTATTGCTTTACATTACTATCATCAATATGTATAGGGTTTTGAATCACAAATATTCTTGTTAGGGTGATTAATCATTGCATTGTATCTACCCTTATTATATTATCATTATTATGGAACCCTAAAAAGGTTCACTGTAAAACCCTAACCTAAGGGTATGTTAATATTGATTAAGAAACCCTAGTCTACTAAGGGTTATTAATGAAGTCTAGAAATCCTATTCTTTTGATGTTTAGGGTTTTGTTGTGATGGAAAATCTAGTCTGCTAGGGTTTACTATCAATTTAAACCCTAGAAATTTAGGGTTTAATAAATTAGTGTTTATAAGCAACACCCTTGTATTAGCTAAAATGAGGTCCTATGATCGAAACCCTAGTATGGATGAATTTGTAGTATATCTAACTTTGATGTATTGATGTTTGTGTCATTTGTTTACATAGTTTGTATGAATATTGATATTAGATTTAGTGCATGAAATCCTAGATATATATATGCATGCATGCTAGCCTAATTATTGATGTTCATAGTTTGTGAAATCTAAAGTTTACTACAAAACCTAGTAGAACTGTGATAACAAATTGTTGAAACCTTAGATGCATAGGATAATTGTTATTTGAATGGATTGATAAGTCTTTGTGTCTTGAAGATGGAATCTAGGAGAGTCTATCATATATCTCTGAAAGTCATATTAAGGCCCTATATTTAATGAGAGTAATATCTTGATTGAATTGCTTTAAGACTCGATGATGTAGTCTAGGGTTTGTGATAGAACCCTAACAAAAAGTTGAGTATGCAATTTTTGTTGATTATAAACCTAACTAAGCTTAGGTGTTTGATATCAAAAGTCTAAATGCTTCCATTATAGTAACATAATTTTAGTATAATTAACTTCATGCTTCTATATATTCATATTTGGTTGTACTTGCTATTAAAGTTTTGCAGGTACATAATCTTCAAGATAATGAATATGTTCGTATAAGCATGATGAAGGAAGAATGATGATGATGAGCAAGATAACCTTGGTACCATAAGAAATAAAGGAAGCCTCGAGAAAGTGAAGTTTTTCCGATGCTACGAAGTTGTTGATCTCTCCAAGTTGAGAGCGAGTCTAGATAGAAGAAAAGAGTACATCTCCCTAGTTAAGAGGGAGGGCATATTATGATAGTCATTATGGATACCTTGTAGAAGAAATTGGATAATGAATAGATCTATAATGTATTGAGGATGTCTTGGTGCTACTAAAGAAATGAAAGAAGAAAATTTTCTGACAATGTGTATATAAATAAGTGGCATCAAGATGATTGAGGACGCCAGAGGTTTGTGTTTACATATATGTGTATTTTAAAGTTTATTGTTGATCAGGGTTTATGTTTGAACATGTAAATATCTCCATAAAAGAAAGATGAACACTTGGGAAGCATGCTTGGACAAATGGATATATCTAGTTTATTAGGGAGAGATGAAGCATCAAATGGTGGATGCTTGGGAGGACATTTGGTATTGTGGTGTTGGTCATGAAGCTTCGACCTTGGATACACACCTAGATCCCTGGGTTTACGGTTAGCAAGTAAGCTTGATGGTACCTACAATGGCTAAAATATTGAGTCCACCTTAGTCCCACCCAAATAGAATACCTTGTTAAGGTATATAGTCTGCAACAATGAGTGTGCTGGAACTCTTCGTAGTTCATTTTGGAGATATTCCATGTGCCTATATATATTTGTAATTATGGATACCTCCCTAGTTAAGAGGGATTGTTGAAGAATGTAACTGGTGTCGATCTTCATAATTGTATTTGAGTCATAATGAAATATATATTGTCAAAAGAAAGAAAAATAAATTTTCTTATTAAATAAATTGACTTATTAAAGGATGGGTTTCATGCTTGGGCCAATTGTTTTTAGGTCAAAGCCTCCATTGAAGGCTTCTATGGTTTATGTCAAGTGTCCTTATCCATGTCATATTGTAAAGAACCCTTATTGGGATTTATTTGTCAAAGAGGAAATTTATTTTATTAAATTTTAGGTCTTCTAGGCCTCCTCCACCAAGTCGGCCTCAAGGAAGGACAAGTCAGCCTCAAACAACGGAATTTGACCTCACAAGAAGCCTATATATTGGAGAAACTCGACCTCATTTGATACACCAACAAAACAAGTTTGGTTTGCAGTTTCTAGGCTAAGAAAAAGTGTAAATCTCAAGGGGAGAAAAGGAAAATTCTAGTAAAGAAGAAGGAGGCCAACATCTTGCTAAAGAATCCAAAATTTACCTCTCTTATCTCATAAGTACGAAGTTTTGGATTGCTGCGGGGGGTCTAAATTCTGTAGTTGCTAAGGAGGCAAAAATTTTGAAGTTGCTGATGAAGCTGGGCATGAAATTCTGGGTTAATGTTGGGTTGTAGCTTCTGGACAAGAAGAGATTATTGAATGTTGTTGTATCTCATTGGAAGGTTGAGTTGGTGGAGAAGGAAGGTTTGTATGTCTAAGGTCTTGGTATATCTCATTTTGAATTACTGAAGGAAGAATTCTTGAATGGGTTCTCCCCTACATAGGGGTTTTAGCCCTGGTTGAGTGCCTACATCTGGTGTCCTTGATCTTCATGTTTTGATTTTGGTAATTGCTTGATGAACTAAGATGAAAGAAGAACATAAGAAATATAATAATAACTCAAAGAAATCACAAGTAATTATCAACAAGAGAAAACATTTCCGCCTTTTCAATTTTCTAACACAACTAAAAAATTTCACATATGTAGACTAGAAATAACCTTCTTTCATTCATTAGGGTTCCTCCTTCCTTCGCTAGGGTTATTCTTCCTTCTTCAAGCCTTTTTCACTTCCTTATCATGCCTCCACACTTCTTAGGATTGTAGATTGAGTTCCTTGCTTGATTAATACAAAACTAGGTCAAATGTTGGTATATATATATAGTGATCGAATCATCTTTATGAGGCCGACTTGACAGATGTTGAGGTCAACATGAGGGAGGAGGGTAAAATTACATTTTCGACATAAATACAAATTTTTTTTTTGATACAAATGCCTAAGAAGGGTTTATTACATGATGACAAGGACTGCGACTCATGACTCAACCCTATAAGCACATAATGGGTGCTTTGACCTATAAACATAGTAATTAGAGGATGGAACCTATGCTAACAAAAATAAATTTTCTTTGATATTAATTTTTATTTTCTTCCTTTTTACATAAAAAGCATGTCACGAGCCAAACAACAATTATGAAGATCGACACTAGTTACATTTTCAACAAAAAGAAACTAAATTGGTTTATGAGACTTATTATATGTAGGAAAAGGGACCCACCTCCACACAACAACTTGAATTTACATATAGATTTAACTTAAATAAATAAGGATCACAGAGAATTGATAGAATGAGACTTATATTAATTCAGGCCTGGGCCTGCTCACACAAATACATGACAATGTGTCTCATTATATTTCCATAGGCTCAATTGGCTCGATAGAGATAACAACATGGACGATAAAGACTCTAATTCAACTACAACTCACACACATAGGAAAACAACAACTTCTAGAACAACACCTCGAAACAATGACAAATCCAGTGCATTCATTTCTCTATTATCTAGAAGTCTCCCCCTTAATGGAGAAATGAATTATTTACCACACATAACTTGTCTTTGCATAACATAAACTTATCTTTTCCTGAACTCACAAGTGAGACATTGTTCACTCTGAATTAGAGTTCACGGGATTGACTATTAGTGTTCATCGTGAATTTTAGAATTTCTTCAGTGTTCTTCATGAATTTAGTAGGGCGTGACCTTGGGTTTCTACACCACATCGATATAAGAGCATTACATGCATCAATGTTAGCACCTGAGGGGAGTAGGGTGGGGACAACACTCTAGAAGCCAAACACCATCAAGGATTATAGGAGAGACCAGTTAGGGTTTTTAAGGTTCAAAGCCCAGAGCGAAGAATGCTTTATTTATATTAAAAAATATTTTTTCCATATTGTGATGGAGAAGTCACTTGCATAAAAGGGAAAATGGTAGGATGATGGTAATTGCGTATTGAACCAAACTACTAGCTTTAGCAAGGGGGTTGATTTCCTTTCTCATTCTAAAGTGAGGTCAATCCTACCCCAACAATGAAGTTTATTTATGCCAACCCAAACTTCCCATTCACTATGAGTTTTCGCTCAACTTAGTATTCCAAACTTAGCTTGTAAAATAGAAATAGAAAACCAACCAAAAAAACTAGATGTCAGCCATGAATGAGAATTGAGGTACCATATTTTGACAATTAATAATAGCCCAATTTTGACCCTCTAAAGAAAGTGATGATAGCTTATTTATTACTCTAAATATATGGCCCCTCTCAATTATTGAACCATGTTCTCTCCTGAGATATTGACCTATGAGGTGTGTTTATTCCCAAACCCAGAAAGCCACCTTAATCTAATAACTTATGTTGATGATATCAAACTACCCTTCCCAACCCATGTAAGGTCACCTATAACTTAGATATCACTCAAGGCTACTTTCGGAGCCTATTTCAACCTAAAAATAACCCATGGTATCCTCCTTATACATGTTAATCATACATTTTGAGTGCAAAGTATGTGTTGGTCAAGCAATTGCATGGAAAAGTTCCACAACTCGTGAATCCTCTATGAATCATTGAATACAAATCGAGTTTACAACTTTATGGCATTATATTAGCCGCTATAGAAATGACCCTTATGGAAATGGCCCTGCTCGCTGAATGTGCTCTTAGGTATTGGGGTTAAGCCGTGTAGTGTTGACGACTATTATAGATGAAAGGAAGGCCGAAACAAAAAAAAAAAAATAGTGAGACGAATCCTTATCTAAAAGTTGGAAGGATGAGCATCATTGGGAGAAAGAAAAATTGATGGCTGATTATTTCTTGATTCGGCTTTATGCAATTTATGCCAAATGTTACCTTCACATAATGCATGTGGCCACAACCATTGCTCAATCATGACAACAACAATAATATTAAGCGAAGGATATGCTAAACTTCATCTTAATGTTGCGATCTTATGGTAATGGGTTTCTATGGTTATCTAAACTTAGAGAAACCCAATTATTTTTTCTCTCTTAGACCTTGCTCCCACATTGGATTTACAATCACGTCTAAGCCTAAAGGGAAATTTCTCTCATAGTTCATGTATAAAAGCAAACAAATTATAAAGAACAAAGGTTGAATGAAAAAGCAATGTGTAGTTTATACACATATTGCCTTATTGAAGGAAGTTATGGATACACCCCATGAAACCAAGTAGTTGTGGACATACCCCATGAAATGAAGTAGCATAACATTAGGGTTGGTAAGGATACTTATGCATGTATTATGCAGTTGTCCATGAATAAGAATATTTGGATGGAGGATAGAAGCGTTTAAAGCCATACGAAGGAAAGTGAATTCAAGTTCACTAACAAAGCAATTTGAGCATATAAAAAAAAAAAAAAACAAATGGTAGATATGTTACACAGTAATTTGTCACTGCCTTCACTCCCAGTGCATCTACTGTGTCATGTGTCCAAGTCAAACATGCTCATACTGAACAAATGCTCTCTTATGCTGCCAATTGACGCACTTTTCCTAGGTTATCTACCTCATTGCGATTATGGACTTAATATACCTGCTAAAGGGCGCTCATAAACAGTCCAGCCGCGCTACCAGAGCGGAAGTACATCTGATTTCCATGATGGTCCGATTTCATGCTCCAACACGAGGTTACTTATTATCTTTAGCGATGATCTGATTGGCTACGTTGCTCACTAGCGATGTCAGCGCTAAAGCTCAATTATACACCCCCGATGATCCAAATTGGGCGAATTTGTTCCAACAGTGGGCCTTCTGGATGACTCTAGACCTGGTTGTTGGCCTAGTTTGTGTCGCCCTTCCTTCCCTGGTATGGCAGTTCCGTCAATTGTGCGACCTTCCTTGGGGATAAGCTCTCTCTTCCACCTTTGATGGAGACTCCTTCTCCTATTTAAACACTCACCTTTGCTATGATCAGCTAGTTGGAAAATTCTTGGATTGAGTAGTGTTGTTAGTGCTTTTGAGTTTGATAGATAGCTGGTGTGAGTGTGAACAAGTGTGAGAGTGTTGATAGCTTGTGGAAGGTTTTGAAGTGCCCTTGACTTGATGTAAAACTTGTGAGTGAGAGAGAGAGACTTTGTATGTTGGGAGATCCATCTTCAAAGGTTGAATGCTTGAAGAACATGCTGGCTGGATTCCTCTGAGAAGGCTTGTGACGTCAAGACTTTGGTTGTAAGCTTGCTCTTATTTCATTATTAATGCAATCAATGATGTTTTCCTATGTCTTGTATGTAATTTACTTGATAGCTCATGACTTCTTGACTTTGTGAGTAAATAGATCATTGTTGTTTTCCAGTTACGTGCTTTATTATATTTCCTTTGCATTGTTTCAGGTTGATCACTCGTTGAGGTGAAGGAAGCGAAAGCTGGAGCAGCGCATCAGAACTCCATCGACCACTAGTTGAGGTAGGCCTCCAACTATGACTGTTTAAGGAAAGCGATTGTTGATTTGTCCTTGTTTGTGATTAGACCCACTCTAGTGCTAGAGGGGTTGCCTCTGTCCGCAGAGGGAACACTTTCCTACATCACAAATTGGCGACTCCACTAGGGAGTCTATCCTATGTTCTTCTCTTTGCTCTTGTTTTGATTTTGATTTGGTCTCTCTTTGTTTTTTGGGACTAATTAGCAGTCTTTTGGGTCACCTGGATTGATCTGGGAGGTCCTTCTATTATCTCTTAGATTGGTTGGTTTTGGTTTGGGAGTTTTTGGCTCATTTGCCATTGTTTTTTACATCATCGCGGAACTTAGACTAATAGTCGCGCTGACATCGCGATCACTCTTTTGTAAAATCTTGTGCGTCACTGAATAACATCACACAGTCGTGACGATCCTAGAAATCGGATCATCGCGGGAAAGGCGTGTACTTTCGCACTAACAACGCTCTGTTGCTACAGCTAGTTGCTTATCAGCGTTAGTTGCTAGTGTTGCACTCACGACGATACCTGTAGAATTGATTTTCTCAATTTTTCCTCCTGAGTTTGCCAGTCCTCTTGATCCCCTGCCTTTTTCGCTTGCTCAGTCACTTGTTTTTCACTGTTTATGGTCAAGGCACTCGTTCTTTGGCTTTGTTGAATGAATCTTGCCTTTTTTCCAATGTGACCTAGTTCATTATTTCAAATGTATTGAATCAATTGCCTTGGTTGCCGGTTTGCTCAAGATTTATTTACAACTTGTTTGTTGGTTTGATTCAGCCTTCCTCATTCTTTGTTTCTGGTTGACTTTTAGTGATAGTCATTGAACCAGTCGTTGGTATTGATTCGATCTCTTTTCACTACCAAACATAGATCACGATTGTTTAGATCAACTGGTTCTTTCACACTTGCTTGTTTGCTTCTTTGAATTCAAAACATCAAAAATTAAAAGATTGCATTCATTTAGTGTGCGAAAGTGAAAGTGAATTTGCATTTCAAGGTTGCATATTGAAAAGCGAATGATAAAATCTCTCATTAGTAGTACCCATGCACTGTAGGAATTGATGTTTGTATGCATTGTGTGATTGCATTTGTTTAGCTTGGTTTTCTTGGTTTGGGAATGATCTCTCTACCCTCCCATAGGTAGGTGTTCATTGAAGTAAAAGGATATTTCATTCATTTTAGCTACATCCTAGGTTCTGTTGTATACATATGGTAGGGCCTGAAAACTGAAACATAATTCAAGATGAACCTTAAAACGAACCGATAAATCTAACAACGCATTGGAACATAACACTCATTATTTAGAGGTCTAGGCTAGAGACGTGCTCCGGCGTCGTTAAACCTAGTCACTATTGTTCTCACTCAAGGTTGGGTGATTCCTCCTTTTGTGACTCAATAGCGGTCTAGTACAGAATTGTGCTCCCATGTACCGTCGAGTATATGTTGGGAGACCCCACTAAGTTTATCATCATTTATCCTTAGGAAGCCGTGTCTGCCGCCTTGCAAACCGTAACGCACCGAACACAACATTCGGGAAGATTGACTGCCGTATGGAAAGTCCTTGGTTTTCATATGACTGCCAAGGTGTATATGCAGTTTTACGGGTTGTTTGGAAAACCTTTTGCCTAGTTCTCTAGAGTAGTCACTTTCGTTCCTTTTCAGACTCCTTAAAAGAAAAGGTCCATCTGAGCACTTGTCCTTTTAGGCTCATTAAACCTCGAAAGAGATAGAGTCACCTTTTCGTCCTTTTCTCGACTCTTGAAACATGAAAAGGTCAAGTTTTGTTCCTACGTCATAAAATTTACTGCCCACGAAATATTCCTGGTAATAGTTCAAGTTCTTGGTTGTGAGAAGAGTGTTTTTTAGGCTCGTTCTCGATGGCAACATTCCCCGAGTCTACCGGCCAAGGTTTTCCCCTAGATGGAAATCTTGGTCTGTTTCCTTCATTTGGAAATGTCGGTGCTCCGTATATGGCAACATTGTCTTTGCTTAGGTTAACCATCGGTTTGCCCGTATGGTTGTTTTCAACCTCGGTGGTCCCGAGCGTCACAACTCCTGTTCCACCATCTTCTTCGTTTGAACCACGACACGATGATTCCAAGGTTGAGCCTATGCCTTATTCCCCTGTTTCTTCCTCCTCCTCTCCTCCTTCGCATGGTGAAAGTTTCACATATAGTAACCAGGAGACTAAGAAGAAGAAGAAGAAGTCTAACAAACGTGAGGCCACGTGTGTAGCTAATGCTCCGAGTACACCTCAGGTTGGAACACCTTCTGCTCCTCCATGGAAGGTTAAGTTTCCTTGTAAACTGTGCAAGGGTGACCATCTTCTTCGTGATTGTCCTGGCATTCCTACGTTCTTAGAAGTATGGTCTCGTGATCCGGCTCGTCCCTCATCATCCTCTGAAGGTCATGGTGATGCTACCCTATCAACTAGCAACGGTAAGAAGAAAGGGAAGATTCGATTCCCCTGTAGGCTATGTGAAGGCAACCATCCACTTCACCTTTGTCCGCTCATGGATAAAGCTTCCGCCGTTTTGGAAAGTCTTACAACTTCTTCACCCCAACTTCCCATTAGTTATCAGAGGCACTCTTCGGACCCTCTCCCCGTCAACCAAGAGATTGACTTAGATTCTTCTCTTGTCTGTTGTCTTTCCGAACCTGGCAGTGCTAAGCCTGTTCCAGACCAACCATTGGTCGGAGAGAGTATCGACTTGGGTTCACCACCTGTTGATCACTCTGTTTCGGAAGAGCATCATGCTCATGTTCTTCTCATCTCGTCAAATTCTCCTAAGTCCGAAAACGACCCTCCTATCCCCGCTGGTCAAGAGGGTCCTTCTTCAGTTCCTGTAGAGCAGGGGGGCAATCATACGATTCCCCCACCAAGTAGTTTAGTCGTTTCCTTTGACTGGAGTCATTTGATTGCATTTCACCTTCCATCCCATGTGCCTTTCCAGATTACAGTACATGCCTATGATAAGGCAGTACCTGGCACTGTCTTGGATGAGGGTGCATCTGTCAGTCTTATGCCTTCCACTACTTGGCAAGCTTTGGGCTCCCCACAGCTTGTGCCGGTCACACAGAAGCGTTTGACGGAGGAACCAGTCAACCGTTAGGGATCCTTCCGAAGTTCCTTGTTACTTTGGGAGGCAAAACCGCCTATATAGACATACTGATTGTCCAAGGTGCTTTAGATTTCAGTCTTCTCCTTGGTCATGACTATGTTTATGCCATGGGGGCCCTCGTCTCTTCGCTTTTCCGCGTGGTTTGTTTTCCACACGATGGAAGAATGGTGACCATCGATTAATTATCGATCTTTAGTCCCCCGGTGCCTCCTGCGCAGCTGTCGTCCCCTGTCGGTTCTTATCCACAAGCAGTACCTTCTTTGCCATAGGTCAATTATGTGGCTACCCGTTCCGTCTCCACCTCTGCTGATGATCATGCAGATGGTCTCGTACATCATGTACTGGGGGCATTGGAACCGATCTGTCATTAGTGCCTCATGACATGTATTCCTCCCAGACTGCGTCTCTTCCATCCTACGAAGACCTCTTGGGAGCGATGTTCTCATATGGCTAATGAACCATGGAGTGACGAGGATAGTTTGTTCCTGTCTCAACCTCGTTAAAAAATGAAACCGGGTGTCCCGAGGATAGTTCTGATCTTGTGTCGACCTCATTAAAAAATGAAACAAAGGTGTACGAGGATAGTTTGTTCTTGTTTCAACCTCGTTAAAAAATGAACTGAGGAGTAACGAGCATAGTTCTTGATCTTGTGTTAAGCTCATTAAAAAATGAAACAAGGGTTATAAGGATAGTTCTTTTACTGTGTCAACCTCATTAAAAAATGAAACACCTCCCTTTCCAAATCGAGTTTTCGATTAAGATCTTGTAAAATCTAAGTTGATTCTTTCCAAGATCTCGAAAATGAACCTTCATTCCATCCACCTCGTTGAATGCAATGAAGCTTGGGGGTATGCCCCTCGATTTGTGTCATTGTGCTGGGGGGCATGCAAACTCATAACAAGCATATTTTTTTGTTTCAAGCTTGTGTAAACATGAAATCGAATCCAAGCAGAGTTCTCCATGGTTCAAGCTTGTGTAAAAATGAACCCAAACCTGATTTACATCTCGTGATTGTCGTCTATCCGCTAAATTTTGCTAGATGAGCCTTGGTTGTTTCATTCCATTGCCACCATCTCTTTGGTCGATCATATGCTTTCACTTGGTTGTTTTTCCTTTCCCGAGGAACCACAGCGATGAGTGGTTTTATTAGCCAGCCTCTTGACCATTACATGTTTTGAGCAGTTCCACCATCGCCGAAACTAGTTGCTACCCTTTATACCACTCGTTCCTCTAGGACAAGTCTCCTTTAAGCTCTTTTCTGACTCGTAAAAGATGAAAAGATTGTCGAGTATTTTTCCCTTTTTGACTCGTTAAAGAGAATAAAAATGGAGGTCTGCTTTCAGCTCTTTTCTGATCGTTTAAAGACGAAAAGATTGCTGAGTTTTCCCTTTTAACTCGTTAAATGGAATGAGAGGCAGTCTGCTTTAAGCTCTTTTCCGACCGTGTAAACGTGAAAAGATTGTCGAGCTTTTGTTGTTTTAGGCTCGTTATTGGTCATGAAATGGCGTGGTTTCGATCACTTTTCTACTTTTTCGAGTCGAGGTCACTAATCATGAAAAGAACTCCTTGATCGTAATGGTCAAGAGGTTCTTTTGAGTATGGTTTTATACTTTTTCGGGCTTGAGAGACACAAATTTACGAAAAAGAACCCCCCTGGAGTTTTCTTTTCCGCATCTTTTTCAAACTCTATAAACATGAAAAAGACTCCGAGTTGTACCTATGTCGGACTCGTTAAACCTTGACGACATTGGACTCGTCACCATGACGAGACTAGAGCTTCTCCTCCCTAGGACTCGTTAAACTATTACTAGGTTGGATTCGACCGAAGGTCGAACTTATATCACAAGCATATGCTATCCCCTTCAAGCTTGTTTTCAAAAATAATTGGGGTACTTGCCAGCAATGGTGGGGGAAAATTTGGAAATCATCATTGATTGTCTATGGCAGCTAGTCACTCTTGAACATTGACACTCTTGCTTCTTGTTGGGTTGGGATATCCATACATCATCATTTGGCCTTCCACAGGTTTGGGTTGTCATTTAGCCTCATTCCATCTGATCCATGCTGTTTCCGTTAAGCCTCTGCTTGGTACCTGAATGTTGCCACCTTCCGAAGTCGTGTCGCCGACATGTTCAAGAGTATAATCCTTCTGCAGTTTGCACCCTCGTTTTTTCTTTAATACACTGTTTCATCATCTACCGCTTGTTCCTTGTCTCATGTCGTTGATGGGGGAAACATTATGACCCACCTGCGACGGATCGTCTCCTGTCGACATCAACTCATTATCCAGGAGATTGATCTAGAGATCCCTTTTAGTACCTTGGAGCTTGCATGCCTCAATGGCAAGTTCTTCGCTCCTGACAATTGACTTACATCATTGGTCGTCGATTGGGTGATTCCACGAGTGTTCAACTTCAGCTCATTCTTCACACTCCGTGGATTGTACTGGACAATACCTTGAGAACCATTGGCATTATTGGTGGTTTCTCTCGTGCTTGTTAACGGTTTACATCAGTGACTGGTAATTAAGCGACTTTCTCTCATGCTCGACTTCAGCACCTTTATTTCGCATGTTAGAATTTGTACTATGATCGGTTGGGTTCAAGACCCCGAACTCAGATTACACATGTTCGGGCTGCATGGATTGGTTCGTGATTACATGACTCATTGATGGATGGCTGCGACCATACCTGAGTCTTCATGGATGGCTGCGACCATACCTTTATCATCATCATGGTCTTATTAGCTGGATGGCTGTGTCCATACCACAGACCTAGTTCGTATGTCTTTTGGATGGCTGCGTCCATGCCTAGACTACATGTATTTCACTATCAAAGATATCAGTTGTACTTGCGCCTGCAGGTTCTTCCAGATGGTGTTCCAGCTCAGTCAGTTTTGTAAAGCATTTCACCCCTCCCACTCTCTCAGGCTTCATACATTAGGGGGCATCTGTTACACAGTAATTTGCCACTGCCTTCACCCCCAACCATCTACTGTGTCATGTGTCCAAGTCAAACATGCTCATACTGAATAAATGCTCTCTTATGCTGCCAATTGACCCACTTTTCCTAAGTTATCTTCCTCATCGCGATTATGGACTTAATATACGCGTTGAAGGGCGCTCATAAATAGTCCAGTCGCGCTACCAGCGCGAAAGTGCATTTGATTTCCGCGATGGTCCGATTTCATGCTTCAGCGCGAGGTTACTTATTATCTTTAGCGATGATCTGACTGGCTACGTTGCTCACTAACGATGTCAACGCTAAAGCTCAGTTATACACCCGCGATGATCCAGATTGGGCGAATTTGTTCCAACAGTGGGCCTTCTAGATGACTCCAGACCTGGTTGTTGGCCTAGTTTGTGTCGCCCTTCCTTCCCTGGTATGACGGTTCCGTCAATTGTGCTACCTTCCTTGGGGATAAGCTCTCTCTTCCACCCTTCCTTCCCTGGTATGACGGTTCCGTCAATTGTGCTACCTTCCTTGGGGATAAGCTTCTCTTCCACCTTTGACTGAGACTCCTTCTCCTATTTAAACACTCACCTTTGCTATGATCAGCTAGTTGGCAAGTTCTTGGATTGAGCAATACTGTTAGTGCTTTTGAGTTTGATAGATAGCTGGTGTGAGTGTGAGAGTGTTGATAGCTTGTGGAAGGTTGTGAAGTGCCCTTGACTTGATGTAAAACTTGTGAGTGAGAGAGAGAGACTTTGTATGTTGGGAGATCCATTTTCAAAGGGTGAATGCTTGAAGAACATGCTGGCTGGATTCCTCTGAGAAGGCTTGTGACGTCAAGACTTTGGTTGTAAGCTTGCTCTTATTTCATTATTAATGCAATCAATGATGTTTTCCTATGTCTTGTATGTAATTTACTTGATAGCTCATGACTTCTTGACTTTGTGAGTAAAAAGATCATTGTTGTTTTCCGGTTACGTGCTTTGTTGTATTTCCTTTGCATTGTTTCAGGTTGATCACTTGTTGAGGTAGGCCTCCAATTATGACTGTTTAAGGAAAGCTATTGTTGATCTGTCCTTGTTTGTGACTAGACCCACTCTAGGGCTAGAGGGGTTGCTTCTGTCCGCAGAGGGAACACTTTCCTGCATCATAAGATATATGGTTTGTAAATATATATATCTTTACGTGTAAGTGAGCTTATTCAACTCTTTTGTCTTAGATATTTAGCCAAAAAAATGATAGAATTCATATTATTATTATGTTGCCCTATTTTTGTATGACCACATTAGCTTTTGGGTTGATGTGTGGATACAAGAATGCTCAATGGATGTGGAGAATGCAATTTTCAGTTTTTATTAATTTAAAGTTACGTTTTTTTCTTCAGAATTTTTTGTATGCTATTTTGTTTTTTATTGTAAGACAACGTCTTTTAGCTCTCTTCAAGACTTGTATATCTCTTCTCATTATTGCTACTAGATTTCATTGCTTGTTATGAAATTGCATTAAACTCTTTTCTTATGAATGTTCAATCTAGAAATGATTCTCCATATTATTATCATGGTTATTTAATTATATTGCAAACATATTCTTTAAGTTGTGTTCGATATTTTAGTATCTCTTGTCGTTTTCTTTACTAGAATTCGTTACTTGCTTTGAAACATGTCAAATTTGTTATTTGGCTGATTTCTTGATTGAAAGGCACACTTTATTTCTTGATGATGAGGTATGTGTCCTTTTGTTATGTTTTATGTTTTTTCTTAAAAATGATGCTTTAAATTTCACAACCAAGTCTCATGTCTAGATGCCTTGCATTTATCTGAGAAACGTTGCATAATAGGGAAGCCAATACATGTAGCTTACAAGAGGATGAAAAAAATATTATTATTAAGTTAGGTGGTAATAGATCATTTAAAAATAAAATGCTCATAAACAAATTTAAACTTCGAAATAAGTGTGACACTTAAGAAACCATACAAACTTTAAACCCTCTATATAATTTTAAATACATTTATTAAATAATACATAATCTTAATTTTAAAAATAAATGAATCATTATTAATACCATAAAATTTAATGTATTCTCTATGCTCCATAAAACCATTCATAAAAAAATCTCACAATAGGCAAAACAATTGATTTAATGTGTTCTCTATGCTCCATAAAACCATTCATAAAAAAATCTCACAATAGCGAAAAGCCCTATGGCAAATAATCCTATTTGTAACAACCAAGAACTTCCAATTGAGGACACATGAATATAAAAAAAAAGGTTAATCTCTTACATAGTTAAATAGATTTTCATGTCTTTTTACCATTTGTCTAATATGAAATATAAATTGTTTTATGTAAATCAATAAAAAAAATTGTAATATTTCACCAAGGAATTTAATTCACAGGATTATCCACGTTCATTTATTATAGGTTTGGGTTATGGCATCATAGAATTCATCCTTTAGACATGCCCATGGATGATTTCTATAGCGTATTTGTATATGTTATTTGAGCATATACATTTGTATATGTTATTTGAGTATATACAAAAGAGTCATGGCTGGTTAGTTTAATGAGGAAATTTGGTGGGGATTTTATTACGTGGACTTTTAAGGAACGGGTTTATGGTTGTGTTTATATATATAATTATATTTATTTTTAGATTTGGGTGATGTTGGTTTAACACATTTTAGTACTGGGGTATTTCTTTCCAGATCACCATTTTTGGTGTGTTTGTCTGACACAATCACATTTTAACGTGGCACAGCTTTAATAAGTGTAGGTTTATTTGACAAGACTAGTGCTTGCTTTGTAAATGTGGCCTTGAAAGTGCTTTTCATCTATTTGTTCGCTGTCCTTTTTCTTTGGCAATTTGGAATTTGTCTTAGCTCATTGCCGACTTCCCTTTCTTCAGTGTTTCTCCACTCTCATTTCTTGTTTTTCTTGGTGGGTTTGCGTGAAAGGTAAATATAAAGCTCGCCCCTTCTTCATATTCTGTGAACTCTAGAGGCCCAAGAACAGATTGGTTTCGAGAATGTTACCCATATTTGCATAGAGTATGCTCTCATATTATAGTTTAGATGGATTCTTTTTGTAGGGTAGCTCCATCCCATGCCCTAGCCATGTTCAACACTCATTCCCTCTAATTATAGTTTTCTGCAGACTTATTCAACGGGCTAGCACAATATGGTACTTGTGGAGGTGGGGCCGAGGTTAGGATCAACCCATAGTCCAATTACCTACTCTATTGAAATGGTGGAGTTGACACTAACACCAGGGCTGAACTCTTGGCTCTTTGGGATTTACCACTATTTGCAAATAGGATCCACATACATCATATTTCCATTTATGGTGATTCAAAGACCATTATGGAGGTTGTTAATGGTAAAGCTACTCTCTCTATGCCCTCTCTTACCAATTGGCTGGATCAGATTTCAAATATGAAAGAAACATTTTTGGACATTTTCATTCTATCATGTCTACAGACTGGAATGCTGTTATTGACTCCTTATCGAAGAAAGGCCTGTGTGTTGCCCCTGGCACCATGTATTATAAGTGGAGAGATGGGAGCGAGATCATTAATGAAGGGAAGTTTACCATCGATTGACTCCATATGTTGCATTGATTAACTTTTCTTTGGAATTCTAATACACTTATGTGTCTTTATTTCACTTGTATTTTTGAAACATGGAGGATGGTTGTTCTTTTGCATATGAACTTTAAAGGCTGGAAGTCTGAAGCATAAATATCTGGTCATATTAGACAATATTGATCTATTTTGTGGACACATGTATTGGTTTTCATTACTTATTAGAATCCCAATGTTTTTTCTTCTGGAAAAAAATGTCATTTGAGCATATGAGTATGAATCAAATATTCTCACAATTGAATGTTTTAAATGAATATTTATAAAGAATTTTAGATGGATAGAGAATTTATTATGATGGGCTGGAAATATATTTTAAAATTGTTTTTGCTTGCTAAAAGCTCGTTATTTTCGAATGTAAGGAAATAGGTTAATGACCCATGACCTAACAACATTTCTTACCCCCTTATAGGCCACCAATGAGTAATTCTAGGTGACATGGTTTTCCTCGAATAACAATGATGAGTTAGCCTGCGTTCACAAATAGTGGCAAGTAATAACTATCCCCACTACAAATTTAATAACTAAATTATAATAAAATTTCCTATTATTTAAAATAAAATAAAATAAATAAATATCACATCAAAACAAAACAAAACAAATATAAAGTGAAAAAACAAAACTAACCTATCACGTGAAAATAACAAAACAACGCATTAAAATGCCAATTGAAGCGATTTCTCACTCATTTGTTCTTTTTGCTTTGCTTTCGTGCCAAGGAAATAAGTAACGAGACTCGAGGGATAGATATTTATTCTTTAGCCCTTTTGGTTCTTTTTGTTATGGAAAAGTTCCACAAGCATACTTGGGATAAGGAGCTAGGAAGAAAGAAAAAGTACTATATTGAAGTGTTCAATCCCACTCATAGTCATGAACCAAAAGCATGCATAGAGGCCAATATCTCTTAGAGAGCCAAAATTCTTATTGCTCAGTTAAGGACTAATTCTCAACAACTTCGTTGTGAAATAGGGCGTTGGAAAATGCCAAAAGAAGTGTGGGAGGAAAGAGTATGCATTTTTTGTTCTTCCGGAAAAGGGGAAACAAAAAAACATTTCATTTTAGAATGTGAGGCCTTCAAAGACAACAGGGAAAGTTATGCAGATATGCTGGCAGCTAGCTCTTGGGATAATCTATTTAGCGAGGGGTTTGTCGAGACGCTGGGAGCATTTATTGCGAAGCTTCACAGAAAAGGGGCCGAATACATCAAGCAGAGGATGAAGCAATCTGTCCCATAGGCTATCTTTAGCTTTGTGGACATTAAGATAATTTCTTTCTTCTTACTTTCTTTCTAAACTAAGTATACATTTTGCATATTTGGTAAAATTTGACATTATAACATCAGTTAATTTTTTAAGGGCATTTCACATTCGGATAAAACAATTTCAAGAAAGAATGTGATTTTTTGTTATTTAAAATACCTTTTTGAATGTATAAATAGATTCCACATCTTGATAAACACCAAAAGACTTAAAACTCTACCAATTAAACAATTTAAATTAAATTTTTAAACATCTCTACTAAATTTTAATTAAAATTAATCAAAAATATTATAAAAAAACATTTTATATAAAAAAATTAAACATGCCTTTTCCTTATGCAAATATACAAATGAAAACGTCATTACGGAACAATGGGAATTATTGTCATGCGCAAATTTCAAAGTACAGACACAATTTATAATGTCAAATTTATAAAATGATTTACTGATAGCATATCGCATATTGTCGATCTATGTATTAAATTTTCAACGGAATTGATCAGTCTTAGAAGTGCCCTGTATGAAACATTATTTGCGAATGAAAGTTTCGTCATTACTGAAGAAAAGAGGTCGGAAATCAGAAACCAAGAACGTGATCGGGATGGGGTCTCCGGTTACACCACAGGATGTGCTTTCATCTCTGATGAACGATGGCACCTTCGATGCTCTCAGATCCAAAATCATCAACCAATTGAAGACCAATGTATGTCTCTAATTCTTCTTCCGATGTACTTTCAGCTTTCGATCACAGCCTGTTATTGTTCTGGGAATCCACAGTGTGTGCGCTCGGTGGATTCCGAAGTCTTAATATAGCCATCAAGCATTATAGCAAACCCTCTTCATTTACGCTGTAATCCAATACTCACACTAAGCATTAGATCATGCCGCGTTATACAGATTTGTGAGGGGCCATATAATTAATGACTCTCGTGGACTTGCTTAACCTCTTCTAGGGCAGATATATTATTTTTTGCCCGTGAGCTGTTTAGGTCATAGTCTTGACATGCTATGAGTAAGAGACATTTGCACTTTTTCTTATTATTCTGCTCCACTTTTACAGTTTGAGGAAGTGGGAATAACAGATACAGTAACAATATGCTATTTTTTATTTTTTTAAGTCGGTGAAGTTCACGGCTCAGATGTAACTCCATGCTTATTAGAGATCCCCATTCTTAGAGTGAGGTTTGCACTGTCTTCCTAAATATCGTTGGCCATCACATTCTATGGGTTTACACTTTTGCGCTTTACGGTCCTGGTGACCTGGGGAAAAAATTATCCCGGGAAAAAATTCCAACAAATTTGCTCAAATCACTGTTTATGAATGATAAAAGTATTTTTCTTTCACAGTTTATCTGAACACCTGTGTGAGATTTCTGGGCACGACATACATTTTGGACTATAGATATGAGTCCATCGTGAGGAGAACTTAAGAGGAACAAGGACGAGACGAAAACCTATAAATATGGAATCACTTTAGTTAATCCAGGTACAAGGCCACTCAATCCTAATGTCCTTTCAGAATCTTAATTAATATTTTAAATTGTATTATTATGTGTCTCCCTACTCTCAAGGATTTGAATCAATAGTCCCCAAAAATTATGAATATTTTTTTTTTCCCTTAAACTCGATGGTTTCCCAATTACAGACTTTTTCGAGTCCAAATTGACGCAACAGTCTGGCTCTGCCTTTGAGTGGTTTCCCAATTACAGACTTTTTCGAGTCCAAATTGACTCAACAGTCTGGCTCTGCCTTTGAGAAAATTGAGTGAAGCAACACCTCTGAGTCTGATTAGGCTCCGAATTGTCCTCTCCATTTGTTCTGCAAGTATGACTTGGACTCTCATATCATTTGTTTACAGTAGACAAAAAGAAAACCTCATTTTGCCTTGTTTTTTAGACCCATATACACAACGGAGAAGCAGCAAACCCGTCAACTGTCCGCAATCCTTGGATTTTGTTGTATATTGTACCAGATATGTTGCTTTAATTAAATTATATTAAAATTTGCCATTATATGTACATTGTAAATTGTTTTTTTTCTAAATTACACGTTCGGTGTGTTTACTGATATTTTCTCATTTACTTTTGTAAGTTTTGGGTTAATTGTTTGGTTCCACTTTATCTAATTTTTGTTTTTGTGTGTGATTTTAGTATTTATAATAACATAAAAAGTTCCAATTTACCATGATTAGTGTTTTTTGTGTGTGTCTAGGCCGAGCCTAGGTTGGGCCAGTCCTTATATTAGATGGAAGAAGTATCGATCATTCACAATGGGGTGCTTATCATTGGGATTGTGTGAGGCTCAGTCAAGCTTGGATGCCCCTTGGGAAGTTTAATTCCCTTCAAAGTGGCTTCCATCCTTGACCCCTCCCATGAGATTCAAACTTCTAACCTGATCGGAATTAAACCCCGTGCAAACCAACTGATCTACACCTCATGGGTTCCCTCAAAGTGGCTTCCATCCTCAACCCCTCCCTATGAGGTTTGAACTTGTAACGTGGGAGAGATTAAACCCCACACAAACCAATTGGTTTACACCTCATGGGTTAAAAAGGACATCCACAAACATAGTAGGCATGCCACAATTGAATAGTTACAATAATGATATACTTATAGACTTGCTCCGTTTGTGTAGTCAATTTGTACAAATGAGAGACATTTATTTTCTTCTCTTCACATTCAACATTAATTATGAAGTTTTGTTTATGACAAAATTGATGTTCCTCCATGAAGACAAGTCCTTATCCTATAAAGAGAGTTTGATATACCAATTTGGTGTTTTGGAGTATGTACACCTCAATATGTTGGATTAAGTTGTCATTGATGTCAAACCATTGTTGAAGATGAAGGAAACCTTGTCTGTGATGAAGCCCTAAACCCTAGTTGATGCATGTCGTAGATAAAACTCTAAATACAAACCCTAGTTGATGCCTTAACCCTAGCACAAAACCCTAGCATGGGTGAAGAAGCCCAAAAATTGCAATATGATAACCCTAGGTGCATTGTTGAAGCAAACCCTAAGTGAAAACCCTAAGTGCAAACCCTAGATACCTAATGTACATTATGAAACCATAACTCTATATGATGCCCTAGCCTTGTTGAAAATGCCATAACCCTAACAGATGAAGAACTCACGTGAAAGAGCCCTTATCTTGAAAACCTAGCAAACCCTAGCATGAAACCCTAAGTGCATAATGCCCTAACCCTAGCATTAATTGAATGGAAAACATGTATGCTTATTGAAACCCTATGAATGGCAAACTCTATAATGGTTGGTTGGCAGGCCTAAACCCTAATTGAACATAATGAAACCCTATATATATATATATATATATCTACCCCATATACATGATATCCTTAAGATATCCTAGGAAACCCTAGATGTTGTCCTTGCTCTTGATGAAGAAGCCCTAACCTTAATGCCTAGATTCATGATGATGATACCTAGACCCTAATTCTAATACTCTAATTCCATTGCCTAAATGCATAAGGAAACCTTGATCTAGAAAATCATACCAAAAATCCTAAGGTCTAGTCATATAATTCTAGGATTGTCATAAAGGAAAAATATTTTTCTTGACATTTGAGACATCATCTTGAAGTGAGTCTTATACTAGCTCATAAAAGACTTTCACTTCTTTCCAATGAGTATTCATTCACCTCTTACCTCCTTGTCATTATGGATATATTAATTTTTGAAAACAATGTATGTTAATATTGATAAAATCTACTAGTCGACTTATGTAGGCTCACTAGGACATGTTGGATCCCCTGTAAAGACGCATCTCTTCAAACATGTGTGAACAATTATAAATACAAGACAAAGTCTGTCATTTAAGGCAAGAAATTCGGTCAAGAAAAAATACAAAATTCAGATTTGAGATTGAATAGAGGATGAAATTTGAAGGTACAATTGAGAATATTTATTGATTATTTGTTGACAAGGGCTATTCGTTTTAATACTTCAGATCTTGACCACTGCCAAGGCTAGAACAATTTGCAACTCGACCCTGTGGAGGACCTCAGACTTCAGCTTGTAATTAGGTCTGCAACTCAGCCTTATTCTCAGACTTTAGTCCTGTTGGAAAAGGCCTTCCTCAGATCAGTGATCGTTTGTTGCAGGCCTACAGGTGGTTCTTTATTGCGGATTTGTGAAGACTACTAGCCATACCTGTTGCAGATCTATTGTTGCTCATTCTTGCGAACCTGTGAAGATTATATATCAGAATTGTGTAGTTGCAGACCTACATTGATTGCAAACCTTGAATTTGGACCAACCCACCTTGAGTAGCAAATCTTTGAATAGAAAAGGAGTAGACATTTTTGGCTTATTTTGTGGGCGTTTTGAAGAGAACTTGGTGATATTTTTGAAGCAACCTTATGCCATTTTTAGGCAACTTTGAAACAAACTTGCAACACTTGGAACAACCTTGTTAGAGCATTTTTGAAGGGGTTTTTGGACAGAATTTGGAATCTTGTAATTAGCATCCTTGGAGTATTTTTGAAGGCATCATTATTGAAGAAATCTAGGGAAAGATCAACCCTCTTGGAGCAGACCTAGCATTGTTTTAAAGACATCACGTTGAGAGCATTATTGAAGATTTGTTGGAATGTTTTTGAAAGGACACTTGAATATTTGGAGCATACTATGAGGATTATAGTTTGGACACTCTTGGAGCAACTTATTGAAGACATCTGGAAGACCTATTGAAGACTCTTGTAGAAGTTGATCTTGGAGGCATCCTGGAGACCTTAATGCATGGTTAAAGCCCTCATGGATAACCTTGGAAGAAATTGTTTGGATATTGTTGTCGCCTAAAGTGTACACCTAAAGAGCAATGCTCAGAGTAGGGGTTGTCACTCTAATCCTTACTCACTTTGTTTAAACTCTTTCCTAGACAAGCTAAGGGGGGTAGTCCCTAAGGGTGATTATGAGGGGAAAACTTGTTGGAACAACAAGTCCTAGGAGATTAAGGGCAATATACCAGTGTTGCGAACATCGCGATGTTTTAAAAAAATCACAATTTTTTGAATCAGCCAATGTAATCACCTGATTTTTATAAAGTTTTTTGTTTTGTTTTGTTTTTTATATTAAATAGTTGAAAAATCGCGATTCGAGTGGAAGAAATCGTGGGGCACCGGGACAATGCATTTTATAAGCGATTTGAGGAGTTTTATTTCTCATTTTTAGCAGACAACGAACTTGTTTGAGAGCTGAGGAGGAGAGGAAGGCACCTACTATGGCAAAGGAGGAGAAAAAGGGGAGATTTTAGCATCCCAAGCAAGAGAATTTCGTGTTTGGACCAAATTTCTTTAGCAAATCGTGGTTTTCAGGTATGAGCACCAAATTTGGCCATTTTGTTTTGTTTTTTCTTGTTTTTGCTTGGGTTTCTATAACCTATTGATTATCAATGATTTTTGAGTGGATTTGATGGTGTTTTTATTTTCATTTTTGTTGCATAGAGTGGAGAGGATTCATTTTGGTCAAAAATGCAAAAACTTGATTGTTAGATTTATTAGTTTAATTTTTTCTTGTGCTCTATTTTTTTGCATCATTTTTGATTGGGTTTGAATGTGCAATTTTTATATTATTGTTGGATTGAGTTGAGGTTTTTTTTGGTAAAAAATTCAATGTGTTGTGTCATGTATCTAATTTTTTTTTTTTTTTTAATTTTTCTAACTTGCAATTCTTATTGTGCCATAGATTCAACTTCAAACTTCATCTTACATTAAAACTCAAGAGTTCAACCAATTTACAAACATGCCAAGGAAATTGGACCCTTTGTGGGAATTTGGTGAGCTTGATGGAGGGTTTGATAGATCAAACTTGTCTTGCAAGTTGTGTGGGCATCATATGACGCCGGGTGGGGGGAGGGGAGGGTTTATAGATTGAAGTACTTTACAGAAATCCCTAGACATGAGGTAGGGCCTTGCAAAATACAAATCCGGAAATCATTCGAAGAGCACTTAGATCGTTGGGCGAATTAGAGCAAATCAAAGTGTCCAAAGCAGATCTGAGGAGTCAACTAGCAGGGAGAGTGTTAGGAGGTGAATATGAAAGTGGCATTGGTTCTACTTCAGCATCAATGTCTACAACCAACCCTGTTGCTACGTCATCATTTTTTTGTTCCTAGAAGCACGACTGGTTCACAACCATCTATCACTTCAATGCTTTAAAAAAACGAGAAAGAACAAGCTGACAAGTTGTCGGGCAAGTTTCTCCTTTGTAGTGATATTCCTTTCAGTGTTGTAAGGAATAATCCATTTTTCTAGCCTACTGTTGATGCTATTGCAATTGTTGGCCCAGGGTAAAAAATCCCTTCTTATGATGACTTTAGAGGCTGCATTTTTCAAGATGAAAAGGTTGATTGCACCAAAAGATTGGAGGAGTTTAGGGCATCATGGGCACAAACAGGATGCATTGTGATGTCAGATGGTTGGACCGACCAAAGGGGAGAACCCATATAAATTTCTTGGTTAATTGTCTCAAGGGGACAATGTTTATGAAATCTGTTGATGCATCTTCACATATCAAAGATGCAAAACTATTATGTGATTTGCTGGATGTGTTTATTTTGGAGGTGGGTGCAGAACATGTTGTCCAAGTTATAACCGACAATGCTGCAAATTATGTTGTCGCTGGCAAGAGGCTTATGGAGAGGCATCCTATTTTATTTTGGACACCTTGTGCTGGACATTGTATTGATTTGATGTTGGAGGACATAGGAAAAATTTCCTTTGTCAAAGATATTGTTGACTCATCAAAAAGCATTACAAAATTTATATATAATCATGCATCTGTGCTTAGCTTGATGAGAAAATTCACCAACAACAAGGAGTTGGTGCGCCCTGCCATTACACGGTTTGCCACCAGTTTCATGTCTCTTCAATCCCTCTTGAATTCTATGTGGGATGTGAAGAGAATGTTTCTTTCAGATGAGTGACGTGCTTTGACATTTAGTCACAAACTAGAGGGAGAGGCCATATGTAGATTAGTTTCATACCAGGAAGACTTCTGAGTGGGGTGTAGGAGGTGTGCAGCATTACTGAACCTTTGGTAAAGGTTCTTCGATTAGTTGATAGTGACAAGCCCGCAATGGGCTATTTGTATGAGGCCATGGACAGGGCCAAAGAATCCATTTGGGCCTACTATGATGATAAGGGAGATGAGAGGTTTTAGAAACAACTCTTCCTATGGGAAGTGATTGATGAACGATGGAACAATACACTCCATTGTCCCATTCATGCTGTAGGGATCTACCTGAACCTTGCATTTTCTTACCCATGTGGGTTCTTATTTGATGCTGAGATCGTAGATGAATTCTTAACCTGTGTTCAGAGGATGGTGCGATCTCCAGCAAAACGTGCAGAAATCTCTAAGAAATAGAGATATACAGGATGACAGGTGGCACATTTAGCTTTGAGATGGCTGTGGTTGATAGGAAGACTAAAATGCGAGGTATTTTTTAGTTTGTTTCAAATTTCATTGTCTCTTCAAGTTCATAACTTCATACTTTGCTTCAAGTTTCAAATTTCATTTTTTTTCTTATGTTTATCTTGTTTGTAATTTTGTTGTAGATGTATGGTGGACTCGCTATGGTGCCAGAGTACCCCATTTGCAAAAGCTTGCCATTTGAATCCTCAACCAAACATGTAGCTCCTCAAGATGCGAGCGCAACTGGAGTGTATTTGAAAAAATACACAACAAGAAGCGCAACAGATTAACTTAAAACTTAAAATATTCCAAATTTCCAATTAGTTTTTTGAATTCATTAAATAATATTTTTTTATAATTATTATTTTATGATCTTTGTACAGGTTGGAGTCCTAATGATTTAATGACATGGTCTACCGTCTACTACAATCTTTGATTGTGGGTGAGGCAACTTCAGAGGATACCTGATATGGAGGCCATTTCATCCATGATGGGATTGACACCATTGTTGCATGGAGGGTTGAGGCTGAAAGGCCTCTCATGGAGTCTGTTAATGATTGGTTAGAGCAGAAGGTAGTGGAAGGCGTAGAGGGGGAGGAGGAGGAGCAACAGGAGGAGGAGGTGACACCACCTACCTAGGCTACCCCTGCCACCAGTAGAGGACGTGTTCTACCTCCTGTAGCTCCTAGTTCTTCAGCTTCTAGAGCACAACAGAGGCCACTGCCAACTCCATCGACATCTACATCTAGAGGGAAAGGGAAAGCTGTTGCATTTTCTCGCAAGAGGGGCAAAGGAAATCAATAATATTAGTTATTTGGTTCATTTCATTATATATGACATTATGACTTGTGATATGAGATACATTATTATATTTTTTGTTGATATTTTGAGGTTGAGTTCGTACTCTAGAGTCAGGACTTACTATTCAGGACATGATTCACTATTATGTGTGATGTAGCACTAGAAATGATATTACACATCTTATATATTAGTTCTTTTATCATATTCATGTGTCAATGTATTTATTTTATGTTGTAGATGCTTTAAATATTACAAAAATTGAAAAAAATGAATATTTTTGTATTTTCCGATCTTTTCTCGATTTTGACCTATTTTTTTCCCGATTTTTATGATTTTTATGCGCCGATTTAATCCCAATCGCGATTTTCGCAACATTACAAACTTAGAAATTTATTTAGAAATTTGAGGGATTTCTATGTGGGAATTTTATAGTTGGACAATATATGCTAATTTTGCCATCAAACATTGAGATTGAGGAACATTTCATTTTTTGCTACCCCTTTTATTATGAGATCTATGGGTGGTTCCACTCTTTGTTTAGGGAGTCACGAACCCTTTCTAGTTTCTTTTGGTATTCAAACCAATGCTACATATCTGTATATATATGCAAGAGGCTCTTAGTGTATGATCCAAATTTTTCTATCCACTCCTTAGACTATCGTCCACTCAGTTGATCACTTCTTTCTGGTTTTTCCCTTTGCTAGGGGACCCAAGAGACAGAATGCTAGCATCATGCCTCTTGATTTTAGATTAATATGGGCTTGTGAACTATTCCTACTTTCTAGAAACCCTAGTGTTGTTGCCATTCTGGATCCGATTGCAACAATTAAATGATGCCATCTAGGCCTTAGTGGTAGGAGACCTTTTCTAGGTAGCAACACAGTGCACAGTACAAATTATCTTCTAGCTCCTTTTCTAGAGAGTATGATGTTGGGAGTATCCTACATTCAACATACGATGTTAGGGGAGCAAGTGCTAGTGGATCTTAATATTCTTGCTTTATTTGTATTCTAGATTCTAGGTCCCTTTCTCCCAAATTGGTTTTCCTTTATCTGTGCTCAATTCATCTTAGATTAAAGCTTGTGCTTGGTTTGTCGTATTAGAGCAGTACTTTAAATTAGTTTACTTTTTTTTCTTAGGAGGCATATTCCATGCTCCCACGAAAGATCAACACTAGTACTTAGTAGTGCTATTGACCTTCTGTTGTTGCCATTTACTGGACATAAATAAAATTACATTATCCTATTTTTATGTTTTGGAACATATTCTGAGCATACTCAAGCACTTTGCTTGAGGGTATTTTGATTAATTTTTTGATGGAGATATTGCACAATGTCTCCATGAAAAAATCAAAGCTTGTGTTGTTTTGGATCTATGACAGAGGTATTATGGCCATGATTAGGTTGCTTCATTTGATTCTAACCAAGGCATTCTTTTATTTAATGCCAAATTGGGGTTATGCATAAGTAGACAAGGGTTAAACCTCCTATTCAAGGCAGGGGAGTTCTACTTGATTGAGGATATGATCATTAAGGTTAGGCTTACTTGGGATCGATATTTACCCTGCTTTGTGTGACCAAGGAAGAATGATAGTTCAAGACTTCAAGTTATCAGTGCCCTTCACAGTTCTTCCATCTTTGTCAATACTCAAGTTTTCTTGTCTATAGTTGTGTAAGTCAATGAGGTTTTAAGTTATGACAATGTTTCAAACTTTCAAATTCCCTTCATTTCCTTGGAACAGTTCTTAGCGCTCAATTATTTTAGAACTATATATTGTTAAATTTACTAGTACAATGATGCAATTTCTCAAAATGATTAGTAGTTCCAATGATACAATTTGATTTCTTATAGCATTCCAATCATTAAGCAGTTATACATGCAAAATTTCAACCATTCACTTTCATCAATAGAGCAATAGAGATCATAATGAACAATAAAGCAAGAGACAAGAGATGCTAGAAATTAGGCTAGCAGCCAAGGCAAAACGCACAAGGGGAAACCCAATCAATCTTTCCTTATGAGAGAGAATTCAGTTCATCAAAAGGACACCAGAATATTCCAACATGATTCCAAGTTCTGACCTCATCAAATACCAAGTCAAACCAATCAAAGGAGAGAGAAAGTGCTGTCAACGCTGGTCAAAATTAAGTCTGCAACAGAGGGCCAAATTTCGGCCTGAGGTAGCTTAGAATAGAGGGCTGAATTTCGGCCTGAGGTAGCTTAGGATAGAGGGCTGAATTTCGGCCTGAGGTAGCTTAGAACAAAGGGCTGAAATTCAGTCAACCATAGTCAAACTAGCCTTTGAAATTCTTAGTCAAAGCTTTAGTCAAACTTGTGGTCAACCCAAGTCAATGAGCCAGAAAAAGGAGCAAAAATTTAGTCAAACAGGGTCAACGAATCTCTGCAATTTCCGGCCTCTTCAAACAGTGAACATTTCAGTCAAATAGAAGAAGATTCTCCCAAGTCAACGCTGGTCAAATGGAAGAATAGAAGTTGCTCAACACAAAACATAAAGACTCCTTTGACTCCTTTGCAATTTCAGATTGAATGATTTGTGATGAGATCAATTTCAGATTGAATGATTTGTGATGAGATGGTGCCAAATGAAGTCCAACGAGCTCTTATTAATATGTGATTTAGGAGGTGGTGGCTTTTCCACATGTGGGGCTGGCTTGTGCACTTTAGGCCGACTTGGTCAAACTTAAAAAATATAATTTTTCTTTATCAATTTGCCAATGAAAATACCGACCATAGCTACCGAATTTTCAACAGTCCCTCTTAGCGAGGGAGGTACTTTTCATTCTCTCTCAAGATCAATCTCCCCGACCAATCCATAGGTCTCTCAGCCACAACCCAAGGGAGAGAAGACAAGTATAAGTCTCTCTCTCTATCAAGATCAATCTCCCTGACCAATCCATAGGTCTCTCAACAACTACGCAAGGGAGAGATCACAAGTCTCATCATAAGGAAAGACACATAGCATCCAACACATCCCATAAGCCAAAACCCAATGACATCTAGGTCAGTGCCCAACTGACCAATGAGATCAATCAAGGAGGTAACATTCTCCAATCATATACACAGGGTTGATCTCCTCGACCATAACAAGATCTCCTGGTCCACGACCCAAGGGAGGAATCCCCATCTCAATCCCCAACTATATAGTCTCTCGGTCCATAACCTAAGGGAGAGAATTCATCTTTCTCGACCAAACTCATTGGTCTCTTAGTCAACGACCCTAGGAAGCAAACTCAAGATTAATCTCCTTGACCAATCCATAGGTCTCTTAGTGACTGTATAAGGGAGAGATCACAAAATCAGTGTCCCTGTCCAAATTAGTATCTCAGTCGTCATGACCCAAGGGATCACTCTATGCCTCAAAAGCAAGCTCCCTGACCAGACTCGCTATTCTCCCGGTCAATTGACCTAAGGGAGTGACAATCTTCTTGACCAATCCATAGGTCTCTCCGCTGCAGCCCAAGGAAGATTATCAATCATATGATGTTGTACAATCAGTGCTCCCCCTCTCAAAGGTTTTCTCAACAACTCTAAGATGTTCTCTGAAATAAGCAATCTTCATTTGGGACAAAGGTTTGACAGGGACAAAGGTTTTGTCAAAACATCAACAATTTGCTCATCAGTAGGGACATACTCGAGTCTCACTACTCCCTTTTGGACAATATTTCGGATGTAATGATACTTGATATCAATGTGCTTTGACTAGTCATGAAAAACCGGGTTCTTAGAAAGCTTCACACAACTTTGATTATCACAATATATAATGGTCGATTTCAGCACTTGATCAAACAATCCAGCAAACAACTTTCAAAGCCACACAACTTCACAATAGGTTGAACATGTAGCTATATACTCTACTTCAGTCGTACTTAGAGCAACAAAAGTTTTCTTTCCACTAGACCATGAAATCATAACAGAGCCCAAGCTAAAACATAATCTAGAAGTGCTCTTTCTATCATCAAAGCTCCCAGTCCAATCAACATCAGTGAAACCATGCAACTGCCATTCTCCATTAGAAGCATATCTCAGACCATAATATCTTAGTATATCTTAGTATATGTTTTGCTACGAGTCACAACCCAATGCACATGATGGGGCTCAACCAAGAATTGGCTCAGCATGTTCATAGCGTAGCAACTATCAAGTCTAGTGTTCACAAGATAGTTCAATGAGCCAATCGATTAGTGATACATAGAGGGATCAATCAAATTATAATCGTAGTCATGTATCTTCTTCAAATTCGTCAACATAGGAGTGTCCATGGACTTGTAATCCATCATACCAAATCTCTGAAGGATTATAATAGTATACTTGCCTTGGCCACCAAAGATTCCATTAGGCTTTTGCTAAATTTCCAATCCCAAATAGTAATGCATAAGACCAAGATCCTTCATTTCAAATTCAGAAATAAGCTCCCTCTTACACTGGACAATGAGAACTTTAGCCCTTGTCAAAAACAAATTGTCTTCATACAACAACAACATTAAGGGCTCGCCTTCAATAACTTTGAATTACAAGTTTGGATCAACATTGTTCTTCTTGAAACCAAGACTCAACAAGTAGCCATCAATACGAGAGTACCATGCACAAGGAGCCTGCTTCAGCCCATATTGGGCTTTCTTCAATTTTCAAACATGTGTTTCTCTATCGTGGACCTCATAGGCTTCCTCTTCAATGACTTCATTTAGAAAAGCAGTCTTGGCATCCATTTGATGCTATTTCCAACATGCAATAGAAGCAAGAGCAATGGCAGATCTAATAGAAGCATACCTGGCAATGGGAGCAAACATATCTTCATAATCCTCTCTCTCTTTCTGGGAGAATCCTTGAGCCACAAATCTTACCTTGTACTTTTCAACATTTCCATCAGTTGCATGCTTGATTTTGTAGATCCATTTTAAAGACACAACAAACTTCCTTTTATGTCTTAGCATGATTTCCCAAACATCATTCTTTAATATGGATTGATACTCTTCGATCATAGCATCTTTCCAAACTTGATGCTCAACTGCTTCCTCATATGTGGATGGCTCGAACACAATGATCTTGCACATCATGGTTGCATAACTAGAGTAATTCTTCAGCTTCTTGCTTTCCTTGAAGGTCCCACGAGGTGCAGTATGTCCTTCAACTTCCTTCAAAGTTCTTTCAAGCTAGGAAGGTCTCTTTCTAGTCTTAGGTACAATGGCTCTTGGAGAGTCAAATTCATGATCATCAGGTTCTTCGTGAGGATCTTTTTTACATCGGTTAAGGCTCTTTAGATTTCGATTCCACATTCTTTGGAGCCACCTGCATCTCATCATTAGAGGTCAAGTGTGAACCCTTGGACTTCCAGAAAGCAGCATCTTCATCAAAGATAACATACCTGCAAGTTTCAACAAAACATTGTCCTGGAACATAGGCCCTAAAGGCCTTTGAATTTTCATTGTAACCAACAAAAGTTCCTTTCTTCACGAAAGATTCCATCTTTGTCCTTTTCTTCTTGGGCACATGAACATAAACAACACAACCAAAGATTCTCAATTGTTCAACATTTGGTCTCTCACATGTGAAGTCTTCTTTAGGAGTCTTGTAGTCCAAGATTCGATGTGGGCATCTATTTTGAACATAAACAACTGTTCTTGCAGCTTCTCCCCAAAGAAACATAGGCAACTCTCGATCATGAAGCATAGCATTGGCTACTTCCATAATAGTCCTATTCTTCCTTTCGGCAATTCCATTTTGCTGAGGATGGTAGGGAACTATCAACTCTTTTTAATTCCAACATCCCTGCAGAAAACAATTAATTCCTTGGATACATTTCCTCATCCATTGTTAGACCTTAACGTCTTGATCCTTCTTCCTGTAGCATTTTCAACCTGTGCCTTGAATTCCCGAAACTTTTCAAATACTTCATCCTTGGATTTCAAGAGATAAATCCATGTCTTGCGAGAGTAATCATCAATAAAAGAGACATAATACAAATTGCTACCTAAGGTCTTGTCAAACATAAGCCCATAAACATCAGAGTGCACAAGATCCAAGATTCCTTTGGATCTACTATCACTGCTAGTACATCTTCCATTAACATTTTTCCCAAGTGCACAACCCTTTGTAAACTCTGTCATGCTCAATCTTAATTTCATGTACACCTTTAACAAAATCTTTCAATCTAGACAAAGCTTTATAATGAACATGAGCGTACCTTCAATGCCATAGCTCACAAAGATCATTGGTGTTGTGTAATAGGGCTTGGATTGAGTGATCAAGGAGATGATATAGGCCTCCATTCATACACCAATGACTTTAGCAGATTCAAAAGAGGCATCCTTCTTCCATTCTAAAACTTGTCCATCCACAAAAGCAATTCTATATCCTTTGTCTTCAAGAGATGAAATGGACAAAAAATTCTTCTTCAAACCAAGAACATATAGAATATTGTTAATAGATACATTACCTCTTGATTCCAATTGGAAGGAAGACGAACCAATGCCCTTGACTTGGTATTTGCCATTATCTCCAAGCTCAACCCTTTGAGCTATATTCTTTTCAACCAATTTAGAGAGGTTCTCACGACTTCTAGTCATGTGCCTAGAGGCAACACTGTCCACCAACCATATTTCATCATGACTTGCAATGGAACCTATAAAAGTAGAATAAAATGAGTATTCATCATTCAAATTTCAAATCATTCTTTCTAGGCCTCCTCTTATGAGAGGATTCATCAAGGTCATCTGCAAAAGCATGAAGTTTCCCTTTCCTCTTTCGATCATTATTCCTTTGATAGTCATCTCTTTGATTCCTTTGAGGAAAGCCATTTGATAATGATCATATGCTTGGCAATGATAGCATTGAACATTTGTCAAATCTCTTCTATCTTGAGAGGAAGGAGGAGATCTTCTTGGTGGAGCAGGTTCCCTTCTTGGAGCAAGTCTTGAATTAGTATTCTTCTATTCTTATTTGAGTGGGCTGCAAAGGCTTGGGAATCTTCTCCTGGATTTGAAATATTACCTCCAGAAAGGAGCCTTGATGCTTCTTGTGTGCAAGCAGCCCAAAGCCTGTCAAAAAAAGGTGCATTTTCTCTGCCACTAATACTTGCTGCAAAAGGATCTCAAGATTCAGGTAGACCACCCATTGCCACAGGTACCAATTCGTCGTTAGATACCTCTTCTTCAATAGCTTTGAGTTGATCTCTGATTTGAGATATTCTCACAAAATATGATGCCACAATATCATTCTTTGTCATCTTGATCTCACAAAGTTGACCTCAAATCCATTGAGGGCATCATACATCTCCTTGGAACTTTTGAGCTCAACAATATAAGGAATCAAATGATCCCTAACAAATTCCACAACAATGCTCATAGCCAAGATGTCATTTTCTTTGAACTTTTCTTATCCTGCTGGATCAGATGGTTCAATAACTTTCCTTGTAACAACATCCAAAACCTTATTTCTTGCAAGTATTAGATTGATCTTAGTCTTCCATGCCCTGTAATTTGTAGCTCCTTCAAGCTTGTCCTTTGTCTTCATGTAGGGACTCATGATGAAGATTATGAAGATGACCAACCAAAAGCAAAAGATGTTGAATCCCAAAGCTTCAAAGTGCTCTCAATACTCTTCAGGGTGATTCAATGCTCTTTCCCTTCACCAAAGCTCTGATACCATGTTGAATTTACTAGTACAATGAAGACTAGTGTAATTTTTCAAAATGATAGCTACTTCCAATGATACAATTTGATTTCTTATAGCATTCCAATCATTAAGCAGCTTACATGAAAAATTTCAACCATTCACCTTTCATCAATAGAGCAATAGAGATCATAATGAACAGTAAAACAAGAGACACCAGAAATTAAGCTAGTAGCCAGGGCAAAACCCACACGGGTAAAACCCAATCAGTCTTTCCTTATGAGAGAGAATTCAGTTCATGAAAAGTACATCAGAATATTCCAACAAGATTCCAAATTCTAACCTCAACAAATACCAAGTCAAACCTAAGTTGCATTGAAACGGATACGGGAACGATTACGGATATGGGGTTTGAAATAGATACGGTAAATTTTCAAAAAATCTGGATACGATATGGCAAGAAACGTCACATAATATATATATATATTATATATATATATATATATATATATATTTTAAAAAGAAAAACTTCATATTACCATTCATATTTCAAAATCTAGATTATCATCTATGATCTATCATGATTCATCATCATCAATTCAACATATGCCATAAACATTCAACATTGTCATCATCATTAACGATTATTATAACATTCATGATTCAAGTTTCAAGTTTCAACATATCATCAAGTTTTTGCTTCAAATTTCAAACATCAAATTATCAACATGACAAGTTACACGGATACCATCATTACCAAAATTAATAATGCATACTAATTACTACATAGTACAAAGTACAAAATGAACTATGATTGGTAGTCTACAATCATTACTCATAATTCATATGGTTGTTCAAAAGTTTAAAAGTTAAAACACCATCATAAATTACATTTACATATCATCAAATATGTCTTCATTCATGCCACTATAAGGTTCCACATCCTCTCTAGAAGTGGCACTGGGAACATTGTTGCCATGTCGACTTGAAGATCCACCAATTGGTGACTTCGAATCAAACAAATTGATATGAGACATGGCATTCAATGTCATATCCAAGTCAGGCAACTCTAGTTCCACGTCCCATAATTTGGTGGGCCCAAATTTGTATTCATCTCTCTTGTGTGATAGAAGACGAAGGTTTGAATGAATGTACATTAGTTCCTCAGCCTTCTTAGAGCCCAATCTGTTTCGCCTCACTGAATGGATGAAGCCGTATGTACTCCAGTTCCTTTTTGCTAAAGAGGAAATAGCAACCTGTGACAAGATCTTGATGGCCAATTTTTGGATATGTGGAAGTGCCCCACCATAGAAGTTCCACCACTCAATTGGACTTAATCTGGTCTTGTCCCGCATACACTCAATATCACAACCCCAATCCTCTGATCCCACAAAATGAGAAAACTGTGCACGAATCTGAAGCCCAATTTCATGATCTACAAAAAGCTTTATAAAATCGTTTTTAAATCCTTCTGCGACTTCTTGCTCTTTGTTTGGTGCGCTTCTTTTTGGATCACGTAGCAACTCTGCAGCATAATATTTTGGATTCACTGCATAGGCTAAAAGGTGCAATGGGGTGGTCATCTTGTTCTACCTTTTGGTCAATATATCTTTTACTTCTCCGTAAAAGAATTCATCTGGGTCATTCTCCTTGGCATTTATAACCAACCTTATCTTCTCTATCATAGAATCAATTCCCTCATACACCTCTCCTAGATTAGGCATATCTGTGTCAAACATACAGAGCAAATTCACAATTGGCTTTAGTAAATGCCAAGAGGTACTCCACCCTATCCCACCATTCATCATCAACAACCAACCGTTTAATTTCTTGTGCTCTATTAGATTGGGATTGTCTCCATCGATTCCAAAGAGAATTGCATACCATTGATTGTAATGCATCTTTCACCTGCATGAGCCTTGTTAAGACTATGATGTGAAGCAAATAGAGTCTCGGCAACTTGCAGGTGTCAAATTACCAATGTTTCAAATTCCAACAAATTAAAAATCATAATTTAATTGAATAACCTATTATGATTCACAAATCATGACATTTGAGAACCCAATTTAGATATTTGAATTTAGAGTCAGAAATTAGAATTTATGAAATATTTAATAAACTTTAAACTTTAAAGTATAGGTACCTTAAGGAGCTCCAACTTAGCAAATTCCCTGTAGATGCGTTGGGACATGTGGTGGTTTGTGACAAAGGCTTGAATTTCTTTTGCCTCTTCAAAAATAACTCGAATCCATTCAATTTGCTTCCCCGTCTTGCTCAACATGAGGTTCAATGAATGTACAACACAAGGGGTCCAAAGGATGTGTTGATATTTGCCTTCAATAATTAGGCTTGCTGCTCTACACACCGTTGCATTCTCAGTTATTACCTGGACAACATTTTCAGGTCCCACCAATTCAATTGCTTCAATCAAGATGTTAGCAATGAATTGAGAATCTTTCATCTGCCCCTCACAATCCACTGCCTTAAAAAACATTGCCCCATGTGGGATCTGAGCAATCACATTGATCAAAAGCCTATTTCTTTGATCTTTCTATCCATCAGAAATGATGGACACCCTTGAAATGAGCCATGAATCACAAATGGGGCCTAATTTAGCCTCCTAATCTAACTTTTGAGCACTCAACAATGTGGTGCGTACCTTCTCATATCTAGGGCTCTTGTACCTTCTTGGGGCTTCATTCACTGTTTTTGCCATCTTCGCCCAGTAAGGAGATCACACAAGGTTAAAGGGAAGGCCATTTGCATAAATGCATTGGGCTACAGCTGCATCTGCTATCTCTCGAGCATCATTATTAAAACTCTTCTCAAGCGGTCCCAAATTTGACCGCTTTGAACCAACAATTCCATGATAATGAAGTGGAGGCTTTGATGAAGATGCTCCCAACTTTGTTGGGTGTTTTAAATGGGAGGCAGGATTTGCCTCATTTGCTTTAGCATCTACCTCGTCTTGTTCTCTTTGATATTTTGCAATTTTTACCTTGCTTAAACCATTTCCATCTGCCCCATTCTCTTTAGATGGGCCACTGCATATTCGAACTCCATTGTCTTTTAACACAAACAAATGTGCTTTAACCCGTGTGTATGATCCCTTATACTCCTTTTTACACTCACTGCAAACTCATGCCAATGATCCACCTCCTTGGATCTTCCCAACAGTAGATACATATTTCCAAAGTGGTGACTTTGGATCAACTTTAGAGGTTGATTCAATTTCCTTTGCCACTTCCTTTGTCTCATGAATGGCTGAACTTGAAGTTGCCATAAATGATGATGATGATGCTGTAAATGAAACTGAAAAAGAAAATTGACAAATATCATTATATCATATATTTATTTCAAAAGTTCAAAAGTTAAAACTTAAAACAAGTTACAATTTAGTAATTTACAACTGTTACATTTTGAAGTTTGAACAAGGAATCAACTACCTATAGAAAAGTTAAAATTTATCAACCCCTTTCCAGTATCAAGTTTCAACACATGCCTGCTTAGGTACCTGTAAAAACTTAATTTGTTTATTATTTGATGTCCTTTGAGACCTACAGAAACATGAAAGCAGGTCTATCCTTTCACTATTCAGCAACTAGTTTTTGGCCTTGTGCAAATTCTGCTTTTAAAATGGGTCTTTCTCTGTTTAAAAATGGAAGGTAAATGGGATAGACAGGGGAGTAACTCAGTAAGGGCTTTAGATGGAGACAAAATAGCATCAATGAAATTCTCATGCAATGAGTAAAATTTAAAAAATAACTCAGATTTGCAGGGCTTCCTCCAGTTAGAGTTAGTAGTGGGTAGTGTCCACTCATCTTTCTCTGAAATCAACAGTTCAGTGTCAACAATTGAGGACTGTTTGATAAATTCTTTCAGTAGCTATCCAGACTCACTTTCAAGTTTCAAGTTCAACACCTCAGTATCCTTACTATGAGATAGAGTGAAGTGATTATAGGATCTAAAATAGGGATTTTTTTTTAATCTCATGAACTATATCATTTCTTTTCCTGCAAATGCCAAATAACCTAGCAACGATGCATTTTTTATTATTATTATCTATTATGAATTATCAAGGAATCTGAAATTCAATTGAAGTTCAGTATAACTAATCAATGTGCAATCTGATTTCCTTCAAGAGTCCTTTATTTTTTAATTGAAACATAAATTCTGTCATTATATGAATTATTACAAGCCATTGGCCAATGATGTTGATAATGCGATGAAGACTTGCAACCAGATTTTACATCAGGATGAATGAATAGCACAAATAAGTTAATAACAGTTTTTTTTCAAACGTGTCTATCCAACAATGCCTATGTCATGAAAAAGCAATTTTTTGGGAGGTGTATGCTACAGTCTACTATGCTGTGGGTGATACTAGATCACTATCAAAACTTATGTCTTGAAGACTAGCTGCTAAAGCCTCTGTTGTTACCCACCTTGTCTTTGTATCTCTCTGGTTCTGACCTGATTGGCATTGTGTGTCTCTGTTATAGGATGTATTGCACCCATGCTTTGTTTTTTCTTTCCAACATAATCACAAGTTGTTGGTTAGGCAGCAGGCTCGTAACAATATTTGGAGAGAAGCCCAATTTAAAGGGAAAGGTTGGCAAGAAAAAACAAAACTTGCTTTGCATATCTCTCTGGCCTAAGTTCTAATAGGTAAAGATCAGCAATCATACCTCGTGGCTCTCAACTCAACTTTCGAACAGACAGCTCTCGAATCGGCTCTCAACTCGACTCTCGAGTAGACACGGCTCTCGAGTCTCAACTCGACTCTCAAAAGACGAACACTGAACAGTTCTGTGACTTCTGTCTTGACTCAACTCTCCGCGGCCAAACCGATAGTATTGTCTCGATGGCAGCTTCCACAATTTTCTTCACAGTAACCGGGTTATGGTAGCAAGTAAATGCGTAGTTGTAAGTTAGTAAAGCGTAGGTTTAGTAATGCGTGCAGTGTAGTTTGTAAGTTAGGTTTGCGTAGTTGTAAGTTTAAAAAAAATATCGGCTAGTTGTTCCCGGCAGCTAGATGCGGCATACCTCAAAAATGTTGTTGTTGTTGTTGTTTTTTTTTTTTTTTTTGATCTTGGTTTAATTTTTATTTCTTCCAGGGAAAACGAATCATGATTTATCGATACGTTTAAAATTTTTACAAATACGTTTAAAATTTTCATAAAACATTTTCATTTTTTTAAACTGGCAAGTTTTTTCTACAAAAATGCCGGCTGGAAAAAAACTTCTCGTATCCAGAAAAAAATGGCACAAAAACTTTTTTCCGGCAATTCGTTCCCGGATCTCAATCTGAAACGGGGAAACGCCATTTTGGGGTTAGAGTAGCCGTTTCCAGCAACTTAGAGTCAAACCATTCAAAGGAGAGAAAGTGCAGTCAATGCTGGCCAAAATCAAGTCTGCAACATAGGGCCAAAGTTCAGCTTTGGGTAGCTCAGAACAGGGCCGAAGTTCAGTCAAAAACCACAGTCAAACTAGCCTCTGAATTTCTTGGTCAAAGCCTCAGTCAAGCTGTGGTCAACCCAAGTCAATGAGCAAGAAAAATGAGTGAAACTTCAGTCAAACTAGGTAAACGAATCTCTGCAATTTTTGGCATCTTCAAATAGTCAAAATTTTGGTCAAACAGGAGAAGATTCTCCCAAGTCAATGCTAGTCAAAGAGAAGAACAGAAGCTGGTCAACGCAGAACAGAAAGACTCCTTTGATTCCTTCACACATGTGAATGTCTCCTTGCAATTTCAGATCAAATTATGTGTGATGAGATGGTGCCAAATGAAGTCCAATGAGCTCTTATTTATATATGATTTAGGAGGTGGCTTTCCCCCATGCGGGGCCAACTTGTGCACTTTAGGTCTACATGGTCAAACTAAATCAATTTGCCAATGAAAATACTGCCATAGCTATGATATTTTCAACATATATGACTACATATTTGATTATATTAAAACCAGATTTGTTGGATTTATTTACTTATTTATTGTTGAGAATTTATTCACGGCTTTGTCTTTTTATCTCAGTTTTTAAGGTTTTATTTAGCAAATTTAAATTTTTGGTTACTTTGATGAATTTCTTATATTTTTATCTTCTTCCACTGCCCATTAGGTTTGGCATTGGTCACTCTTAAAATATGAGTTCAAGCATCTGATTTTTTTTTGGAAACCCCTTTAGAGCTATGTTACCGGATTCGCGGGGGTCAACAAAAGAAAACACGGATCCTCGCATCCGAACTGGATCAGGATCTGGATCCGCATGGATCAGTGTATGATCCACCAGGGTGTTGTTTCAGTGTCAAGCGGAACCTTGCCCTATGTTTAGGAGCCAATTTAACTGGTTTGGTGGCAGATTTGGTGGTTTTGGAGACACAATGGGTTGACAGCGCACTGCGGGAGTTTTCCTGGTCAAGCACCATGAGACATCGCGTGGTTGGGGCAGCAACACAAAACACGAGGTAGTGTGGTCGGGGTGTCAGCGGCACGCCACACCGTGGGCAGCACAACGATTTCATTTCACTTCAATTGTCAGGGCCGTGGGCAGCACAACAATGGTGATGCCCACTGGAGGGGGCTTAGGCATGGGCGGCAAGTTGTTTTATTACGTTTTTTAAATTTATATTAATATTGTGCGTGCAATTTTAATTAATTTTTTTATTACATTCTGTCAGACCAGGCAGTAACTCCTCAACCAAAAATTGATTCATATTTATTCCTTCAGGTAGGTATTCATTATATACATGAGGGAGAGACTGTTCACTTCATCTCTCGATGATTGTTCATATTACTTATTTATCTATTTACATTATATTCACCCAATCATGAGGATTAGGTGTCAACATTCCCCCCCTTAA